>NJDC01005485.1:222855-254929 GCA_002245475.1 Calephelis virginiensis
CTCGGCCGGATTGGTATCTCCGCCTTACTTATTTCTGCCGCCATAACGTCAGTGCTTGCCGTTGACGTGTTCCGGTTTGCAGGGTAAGGTAGCCGGTAAACTTACTTTTGTTCGAAGCCCAACATCCCGGCCTCAGCTTGGCAACGCACCATTACCACCTTTGGTGTCTCTAGGCGATATCATAAAAAAAAAATTTTATGTTGACAACTCACCATTGACGAGGCTCGTAGACTTATTATTCTAAGCTTATACATAAATGCAACTCAAAACTACTAGTCTGCTGTTATTAAAATTTATAAAAGGTCCATCTGGGAATAATTTGTCATCTTTCGAAAAAAGTTATTATCAAATCGCAACGTGGTACCTAATTATTTGGAGACGATGTTGCTGCGTTTTTTTATGTGAGGTCAACGTCAACGCACATGGGTCTTCTGACAGATACAGTCACGATCTATAGACAGTATAGGTGTCATAGTTGTGCCTGTTAGGCCTATTGTGCAAGTTATCAGCTACTCTACCCTCCCAGCCGGAACATGTGAGTCATTATAGTGACAGGAATAGGTAACACGATGAATCCCTACCAAGGCAAGTTTCTGCATTCTACCACCAGTGCTCATGTTAGTACTGACCTTTTTAACCAGTGCTCGTCTCTTGCGAATTGCTTCGAAAAAAGGCAGATGGTCTTATGTACTCACCGAACCCGGACAAACACCAAATGTATTCAGTTCTAATTTATTCAAGCACACAGGATAGTAAGTTTCTTTAGTCTATTCTCAAGCGCAATCTTAAGACTAGTTTTCTTCGAAACTTTCCAATACAAAGTGAAGAATGGTACATCGCGATATATTACAAAGTAAGTTCTGAACAGCGTCTAATAAAATAGAAGTACCGTACAGCAAGGCGGTAGTACATTTTATGGAAATACAGCCTTGATAATATCCGGTGGAACTCGTTTCCAACCCAACGGAACATAAACAAATAGAGGAAATATTTCTTTTTTATGTCTACCCTCCTATTGTGTGAGATTTATCAGTTCTCTGAGTTTTGTCGATGAATCTATGTTGCAGCTGATTATTCTAAATGATTAAACTAACTTTTATCTTCGACTTCGTTCACATGCTAAAGTTACTTGTCCGGCCCGTGATGCGAACGGCATTGTTTCCTGCAGAAGACGGTATGTATCCTAATAGGGGTTCTAGACAGTTATAAACACTAGTTGGCCATCTATTCCCGAACTCTGATAGCGCCATTTTAGAGATACGGCACTCTAATTACTGTAATATAGGCGATAATCAGGCGATGGGAATGTGACAACCCAGCGCTATAATTATTATTATTATTAATCCTGAATTACTTCTTTACAGGTAAGCAGTTAACTTCCATTGAACAGTGGTGCTATTGGTGAGGTTTTTCCTAACTTAATAATTGACTTTGTTTCTTCAACATTATTAAGATATTTTTATTTTAGTTTAGGTATTTCTTTCTTTACATGTATATTAAGGAAAAATATGTATCAGTTATATAGTATTTCCATAAAAGACTTTCGGTTTTATTGCTTCGTGATAACTTGGTATACTTATGTATTTAGTTTATAAGGTCAATAAATAACATGTCTACATGATTATTTATGCAAGAATAAAATGTTTAAGTAAATTAAACCACAACTGAGATAAACAAAAATCGGTGCAATAACTTTAGCGCAGTAAAACAGCAAAAAAGCGACTACAATTTTAACAAGTAAATTGTCTGCTTACATATACAAAAATTAAACATTATCGTTGATTTCACTTTTATTTCATCGTCAGATCCAGACTTTGTGGCAATTAATCGATTAAATCGATTATCATTTATCATACATAGAAACCTAGAACTAGGTTAAAAATAAATTACTGTTAGAACTGGTTGATATTTTAAAATTAGTCTTTTCACATAAAGATAAATTGTATGATTTTATTATATTTTATTATACTCCTGGTAAAATAAAATATAATTATGTTTTTCCGAAGTGCTAATATTAATCTTAGACAAAGATATTCCGTAAGTTCCATTCCATTTTTTTCTGTTTTAAATAATTTTTTCAAGAAATAATTATGCTTATTTTTATGTTTTTTATGTTATATTATATTATAATTACATTACAATTAATTAGGTTGACAATCGCGTTTTATTGTTACCAATTTATATAAATCAGAAACATTAACGAAACGATTTTTAGAGCTAAAAACAAATTAGCAGACGCACAATAAAATGCATAATAAAAAAAAACATACGCTGCCTAAATTTCGGGTTAACCCAGAAGTTCTGTTGCACACCTGAGGTTAGGCACTTAGTACTGGCTGATTGGCTCCTAGGCGCTGATTACGTATCTTTTTAGTAAAGTTTGGTTTTGAAACTTTACCTTGGGTAAAGTTTCAAATGCTGTCAAATGACGTGTTACATATTTTTTAAATTAGGTAAATCAGTTGTTAGAATTGGGCATGCAGGTAAATACGACGAAGCCTTTTGCTGAACAGTAGTTTTAAAGATTCTATCCTGATAGGGTATAATAAAGATGAAAGTCAATCAAAAAGTCAACGAACGGGAGAAGAATAAGCTGCTTCGTATCCAAATATCTAAAAGTGTTCCGTGAGCCGACGTTTTGTACTTGGGTGGAACCGCGGGTGACAGCTAGTAATATTATATCGAAATGTAGATAGTGATGACAATTGACCAAATAACGGTACCTCGATAATGACGGCGCACTTATCATCGAGAACAAACATTTGTCGGCGATTGACGATAAACATTGCGTGTTTGTTTGATCGGTCCACGAATTGTATACTCAGGCGCATATACATGTGACTATTATACGTACCTACACAAATAGGTGTTTCTCTGCGTGATATGATCCGTAAGTCGATGATCCGCAAGAGAACGAGAGTAATCGACATAGTCCAGAGAGTCAGCAAGCTGAAGTGGGAATGGGCAGGCCACATTGCTCGCAGAACTGATAACCGCTGGGGAAGAAAGGTTCTCGAGTGACGGCCCCGTACCGGAGGACGTTGTGTTGGACGACCTCCCACCCGGTGGACTGATGATCTGGTTAAAGTCGCAGGGAGTCGCTGGTTACAAGCGGCTAGTGACCGTGACTTGTGGCGCTCTTTGGGGAAGGCCTATGTCCAGTAGTGGACGTCCAAGGCTGATGATGATGACACAGATAGGTGGTAGAGTGGAACACCTCGTTCCCATTAGTACCCCTACCTTACCTATATCTGTCATAGCGACAGTGCACGGTATTGTTGTGTTTCGTGCTCTATGGTTGTGTAGTTGGTGATCTTCCACATGTGGTGTAGGATACCTGATAAAAGATAGAGTATTTAGACAACGGTTTGCCGTCTGTTTGTTCACTAAATTCTATTCTAATTCTGAAGAGAAAAGGTTTTTCAAATCGCCTTAGTGATGTAGCAGTCCGGCGTTGGATTTGGCTTCTTGAGGTCCCCGTTTCTATCCCCGGGTCGAAAAATAAAAAACTGGACAATGTTCAATTTTCAAATGAAAATAACGTGGCCCGGGATTTGATAATTACTAGTTCGGCTTGTCACTTATCGTTTTGTGGGACTAATGCCCGATTTCACCAAGGGGACTTTAGCGGACTGTTTTATATTCTAACAGTCCCATAAGTAACGTTAAAAGGTCCCCTAAAGTATAGGGGCTCTTGGTGAAATCGGGCATTAGTGTCTTCTTCTCATCGTGGGTGCCCTGGTTGTGCCTCAGCCTACTTTTTCTGGGATATGAGCGTTAAGAATTTTTTTTTCAAATCTATCCAGTAGTTTCGGAGCCTATTGAATGCAAACAAACATTCGATATCAACAATCAAACACTGAAAAAAAATTAGTATAAAAAACGTACGTTTCCTTATAGTTTAGTCATTAATTATTTTAAATACACCAAGTAGAAATCGTATTTTTAAGATGTACCTAGATAATGGTTCTATTTTATTAGCGTAAAAGCTCAGTTAAAAGCACCTTTAGTGTTTAAAAAGTAGCTAGTTCAAATCTAGTCCACCAAGAGCAGTATATTTTTTGAAATACTAAAAATAAAAAATGTTGAGTACGGAAAAAGTGCGAAACATAAAGTATTTTATGTTATATCTTGTTCTATCTATATTGTATCTAGGTATATCCTACTAATATTATAAATGCGAAAGTTTCTAAGGATGTGTGTATGTTTGTTACTCTTTCACGCTCGAATGGCTGAATGGATTTGTCTGAAATTTGGAACACAGCTAGATTGTGACCTGGATTAAGGCCCCATACTTAGTCAGCCAGAAGAGCCAATCAGCGCACTCCCCCGTTCCATGATTACTATGAAATATTACGCTCTTAATTAAATGTCTTAAGCGCCAAATCTCTATTTTTGACACTATAAAAGTAATTTGAAAAAAAATTATAAAAACTAAGACAGTTATCTTTTAGGTATAATATTTATATATGTTTAAATGTTAAATCTGGTGTCGATATTTTCATAATTGAAGTAGGCAGTTAAGTTTTGCTTTCAAAAAAGGGTTAACTTTTTGATTTTTTTCTATCGAGCAAAGTGAAATGAATCGTGTTTTGGAAACACTAGTCTTATAAAGCATATTAATGTTAATCTTGTGTATTTTTTTCGCCAAGATCCATACTTGCTTTTTATGAAAAAAAACAGTATATTGCTGACGTATTTTAGCATACATGGCCCCTTAACATATAGGCTACTTTCAATCCCGATCGCACAAAGTGTTCCTGCGAAAACGCGGGCGAACAGCTAGTAATATATAAAAATGAATCCACATTTTGCATTGTCATCAATCACATCACGCCTGAATGGATGCACTAATTATGATAATTCTTTTATTGAAGTGAAACTTCTTTAGAATAGTTGTGATTTCAAAACGGGTGCAACGGAAAAGCGACAGGTAAGAGACACAAATATTTATTCATCTCACTCTTTTGCAGGTAAGAGACACAAATATATATTCATCTCATTATTTTGTTGATTTACTGAAGTTTCACTTCTATCGTGTGTTAATCGCACACACACCTTTTTTTGTTTTGGTTATTGCTAGTAGAAATATCTCAGGATGACAAAAAAATGACCTTTTTTGTCCATACAATCTGTTAGTGATGTTAAGCGATACGAAGTTCGCCAGGTCTGCTAAACTTTTATAAAAATTCTTAAGATAATTAAACATCTTGAGGAAGGGCGGAAACATCAGACGCAAACTTGGAAATGGCTTTATAAAGGGTTCACTGTTTTAAATTAACATTACTTTACGAATTTATAATAAGAAACTTTGTTGTTAAATTATAAACTGCACAAGTCCAAGTTCCCACTTCCGGGGTTTTCTAAAAGAAAGTGAGATTTGGCAAATTCTATTTCAAAAAATAACTTTATTATGTTATATATATTTAATTTAACAGCGAAACGATATGCGATATGTATAACCACATCTCTGTCATTAGTCTTAAAAGAACCTTATATAAACAAACCGTATCATTAATGAAAGTTATAAGATTAGTACATTTTAATTTTTATACATGTGAAAGTTGATAACTATCGCCACTGTGGTCCAGCAGTCCGGCTTGACTTCTCAATTTCCTAATAATCATAACTTTAGATTGGAATTGGAAATATTTGCTACAAAATATAAAAACACACAAAACGTGATAGGCTTGCCACCTATCACGTTTTGTGTGTTTTCGGCTAGTCGTTGGTGCCCTGGTTGTGCCTCTGTCTACCTCTTTTGGGATATATACGTGAAGATGTAAAATCTGTTTTAAATACAGTCCTATTATAATTTATTTAAAACTATTGATGGTCCATAATATGCAACTAAGTGTACATCCGCACCCCCACGCTTCGGAGAAGTGACGCCTTTTTATGTAAATAAAGGCTTACTCAGCTTATCACAGGCTTTAATCGATTCTAGAGCAAGTAATGGACTGTCTACGCTTTATACAATACTAGTTTTCGCTATGACTTGGAAATCTATACCAAGGGAATCGCGTTTTTTGTTTTTTGTTAGATAAAGAATTTGAAACTCGAAAAACCGACTTTCATTTCAATATAATTTGTTTAAAAATAATTCGCTTGAGCATTATTAAGTTTCAGTCAAAAGCCACGTGTCGGATCTAATAAGACAAGCTAAAAATGAAATAAGAAATCGTGTAAACTAATTCATCCAGCTATTGTGTATGGAATTGAAAATATCTTCCGTTTTGAAAATTGGTAAAAAAATAACCGACCGCTTTACTTTTTTGTGATAAGAGAGCGAACAAGCATACGGCTCTATCCTTATGGTAAGAGATTACTATAGCTTATAGGCGCCATAGATGTTGTCGAATGAATGTGCAAGTTTACTTATAACTACTCTACCCTCCCAACTCTACCCTTTCTACTCTTCCCTCTACGCTACGGTCATTGTGGCGGCAGGAATACGTAAGGCGGTGGTTCCCTACCTGGGTAAGTTGAATTACGGCACTCTACCAGCAGTGGTTTTTTTGGTACCTAATGATCCATTTAACCTCTTACTAGCTGCCTAGCAGAAAATTCTATTCTACACAGAAGACCCGGACGAACACGGGGAAAATTTCAGACTATAATATCTCTGTGCCAAATATTTATTGTGGGTGGAGGGGTTATTTACAATCAAGTAATTTTCTTTTGCCTCCACTAAAAAAAACCAAAGATATTTAAACTAACGAATACATTTTATTGTACAACAAAATTGAAATGGAGTAAGACAAAGTAATCGCGCCTTCAAAACTTGAAGAGCCCTCTGCTATCTACCATAGGCTTGCGAACGCTGAAAAAATCCAAAAAGGAAACAATTTTCAAGTAAGATTAATCTTTCATGTGACGTCAACGATTCTTTTCACCCTTTTACACGGTTTACCGGTGTTGGGATGTTTTTGGTGTATGGTGCAATGTTCAAATGTTGCTATAAGCGGTAGCGGAAATCGATTGATACATGAACTTAAACAATATAAAATATTGAACTTAAACAAGTGACATTAAAAGATACATGTAATCAAAGTGTAACTGTTTTATTAATAAACACAGAACAAAGTACTCTAAGATCTAAACAAGTATTTTAGTCACTATTGCACTGTGATACAGATTATAATACCAACAACTTTAAAAACAGTTTAACTTTAATCTTAGTTTTGTCTTTGTTTATTAATGAGTCAGTAAAAGGGTAAATAAAATCTGCTCATTAAATATATTTAAAAAATAGGCCTAGGCTAAAAATAGCCAAATAAATTTTGTTCTTGTTTTTCTGCTTCCTACTGCAATTTGCGCCGTATCTATTAAACTGATTGAGACGAAACTTCCCTGGCTGATAAGCTGTTTACAACAGGTTCTGACAAGGCTAATAAACTGGGATTCGACAAAAGAAGTATATATTATAAAAAAAAAACTTAGTGCCTTCGGATAGTCGAGGGTGCTCTGTTTGTACCTCTACCTACTAGTTCAGGGATACAGTCGTGAAAAAACTTTTTTTTGTTTAATAACTCAACAAAAAACTAACGGTTGTAAATACATCACAACCTTAACTATCTTGTAAATTAAGGCATTCCCAAAAGCTGGGGTCGTTAAGTATTCAGCTATCTCCACCTGGAAGTGACTCCGAGCGCCCCCGCCAAGCCCATTGTTAACACCAGACAGACGCACCGACTGTATATACGGAGTCGAAGTGCACGGGCTCTATTTTGTATTCAACATTAAGCAGATTGCAAACATGGAAAGTGCTTTACCTGTTACAATATTAAGCTAGGAATATTGAAATCTTGTGCTTGAGGAACAATGCAATGAGCAAGTTAAATCGTTTCTTCCTGTTTAAGTCGAAAATAGTTTCTCGTTAAGTTTTGAGAAATTTTACCATTTAGTGTATAATATACTTTTCTGCTTTCTTGTGTATATATTTAACGCTGAAAAATTGCAAAAAACCAACTTTGATTTTAATAAGTAAGTCATGTACACAAAAATTAGCATATTTCTCAATTTCCCTGGGATAGTACTCCACTAAGAACAAAGATTTTTTAAATTGGGTAAAAAATGACGAAGAAATCGATTAACATACATAAAAAATACGTACGACTTAAAGCATTTTTCGAAGTAGATTAAAAATTGCAAAAGGGGGAAATATTTTAAATTAAATATTTTATGAATTATAAATCAACTAAAATAAAACTTGTCCTACTAAATATTTGATAATATTATGGAAAGAACAAATTTAAAAAATAGTTCACAACCGTTCCGGATGGAGCCGACCACGCGAATAACACACGTCTGGGCCGTAAATATTATGTTTATAAAAACACCTTCTCAAATAATGCATTATTTTAAAACCAATTTAATTAGCAAAAAAGGCTATACTGAGCTAACCACAAAAGATAGTAATATGCTGCTGCGGACTTTTTTTAGAACTTCTGAAGAAACATTATTCTGACATACATGATTTTTGCGAAACTTTAACCGTCTTCGCAGCGCACTCAATGAAAGCTCTCAATAAGAAAAAAAAACCCTCCGATTTTTAAACAATCTTTATAGGTGCTCCGCTTCTATTAGTCTTAGCGTAATGATATATAGCCTTACTCTGTAAATGGGCTATCCAACACTGAAGTAATTTTTCAAATCAGACCTGAGTTCCTGAGATTAGAGCATTCCACGAAACAAACAAACTCTTCAGCTTTATAATATTAGTATAGATAGATAATCAACAATATTGCCTGGTATCTAGCGCTATGCATATACTTTAAACTTTATAACACTACTAACCCTATACCAAATATTTAATTTATTAGAAAGTAAGAAGTGTCTGGGGGACCTGCGATCCTGTTCTATATTTCTACCATTTCATATTTAACTATGTATAACAATATTAAACAAATAACAAATCTTTTCTAGCAGACATTTTATAGTTTTAAGCTACCATCACATACGCACAGACTATTTGTACAAAGTCGAAAATGGGCCGTATTTTGTATTACACAATAGTAGATTGTAAACATGTAAAGTGCTTCACCTGTTACAATATTGAATAAGCAGTATAGAATTCCTTTCTTGAAATCTTGTTTCTGATGTTTTATAACAGTGCAAGCTATATTAAGAAAATTAATATGTTTCTTACAGCTTAAACTTATAATGTTACTAGCGGCCCGTCCCGGCTTCGCACGGTTATGAAATATACATGTAAACCTTCTTCTTCAATCACTTTATCTGTTAAAAAAAAACCACATCAAAATCCGTTGCGTTTTAAAGATTTAAGCATACATAGGGACAGAGAAAACGACTTTGTTTTATACTATGTAGTGATAACTCGTCTTTAACGTGAAGGTATCTTTACGCACCTATACCTATAGAAGTAGGCAGAGGTACAATCAGGGAACCTACGATTAGCTGAAGGCATTTATTTTAACAATGTTATAAGCGGCCAATCTATCACCATTCCGGTCATCCTATCTTCAAAATAAATTACTAAGTTATTGTTCATGTTATCCCCATTTTGGCATCAGACTCCTTTCAAGTATCTAGGTCAACTGCTTATTGCTAGGCAGCTCGTAAGAAACGGCCTTAGATATACTTCATTAAGAGATTGGCCGGCAAACAAAAGATAGATTTCCAGATGGGAAATATACTTTGCTTACAAAAACCAATAAAAAATCGATACTTTGCCAATCTGATTGTATATATATTATGTTATTTTAAAAGAAAGCTCGCCTCTGCGGTCTAGTGTTGGAGTTGATCACATAAGAACCCATGTTTGATTCTTGGCTAGGGCAACTCAAAAATATGTTTTTTTTTAAGTTTTTAATAAAATCAACGTTACCTGAAGTGCCTGGTTGACCATCGAATTGCCACCTATCACACACTGCTGGACTATCATCTACGACTAATCGTAGGTTTATACTTACTAATACTGAAACATTGACAAAGCAGATATACAATGCGAATGTGGATGGATGTAGGTACCCGGGGAGACCAAGGTTGACGTTCCACGATCAGATCAATCGGATATTGTCCGAGGGTGGTGTCAAGAGTCTCCGAAACCGGCGTGTTTGTATGAAAAGGGTAATGAATGTGAAGGAAGCTAGACAGGTTTGTCAGGATCGTGAGGTCTGGCACTCGATACTATCTGCATACCCCGCAAGGGACTTGGCGTGAAGATATGTATGTATGTACTTGTACTTACTTTTAAAGTCAGTTTATCTGCTACCTTGCCCCCAAACTGCGACAGTTGCAAGTACAGAAACTACAAATTTTCATTTAGGAATAGAAAATCACGTAGCGGCGACGCGATGGTCAAAAATATGGACTACTAGTTGTGTGCTCCTAACTTCTTCAGCACAGAATATTTATTCATTGAAACTTTTCCTGTTATAGCCATTTTGAGGGTTGATTTATAGAAACAGGCAGCCTATACTATAATCGGGTCTTTGACTATATACATATCAATTTTCATCAAAATCCTCCCAGCGGCTTAACCGTAAAAGACAGACAGAAGGACAGAATTTTGCATTTATAATGTTAGTACGGATTAGAGAAGTACCCACAAGTTTACATTCCATGCAAACTAATCAGTTCCTGATCAGGCGTGGTGTGGGACTGACGTTTCAGCGGTGGCTGCTCGGAAATCAATTAAAACTCTCCAAGTTTGGACCGCGGCCAACTCCCAGCCCTAATTGTGTTTACGCACTGTCCGACCATTTGTTTGTTTCAGTTTAGATTGCAATCCACCACATATGACGGTCGGATTCATATGCAGATAACAAGTAATATAAGAGATCACTCGTGTTTGCTATGTCTACACTAGTGCGTTTTTAACGATGTCCATTTTGCTTTTCTAGTCAGCCAGTTCGCCTTGCCAGAGACGTGTTAATAACATTTGAAATCAAATATATATAGTAGAATGAAACCCATTGGAAAAGGAAAATAAAGTAAAAAAGAAATAAATACATTGCGAATACATTGTGAATGGTTTCAGAAAATACCAAACAGTGGGATTGAAAGAAAGTGTTGGTGTTAAAATGCGAAAGGGCATGCTCCGCTGGTTCGGTCATGTGGAAAGAATGACAGATGAAAGATTGACAAAGCAGATATACAATGCGAATGTGGATGGATGTAGGTACCCGGGGAGACCAAGGCTGACATTTCACGATCAGATTAATCGGATATTATCCGAGGGTGGTGTCAAGAGTCTGCGAAACCGGCGTATTTGTATGAAAAGGGTTATGAATGTGAAGGAAGCAAGACAGGTTTGTCAGGATCGTGAGGTCTGGCACTCGATACTCTCTGCCTACCCCGTAAGGGACTTGGCGTGAAGATATGTCTGTGTACCAAACAGTTTTGATGAAAATCTAAACACACAGAGTATTATACTCTCAAATAACCACCCCCTCTCATTTTCCAACTTCATATTACCATTTTTCATTTATTTTTCTACTATTTCAAATGGATTTCATTATCATGGATTCTCATGGATTTCATATATATACTTTTTGAAAGCTAGGGCTGTAATCTATGCATCAAGTGGTATGCCATGAGATGCATGCATTATCCTATACCTGCGTGTCTGTAATTTGCGGCTTGTATATTCCTATACTGATTAAATGTTAAGGTAAACGTAGGTATTTTTGGACACAC
Source organism: Calephelis virginiensis (assembly GCA_002245475.1). Taxonomy (NCBI): domain Eukaryota; kingdom Metazoa; phylum Arthropoda; class Insecta; order Lepidoptera; family Riodinidae; genus Calephelis; species Calephelis virginiensis. The sequence goes on from NJDC01005485.1 coordinate 234,520, forward strand.
GTCATGGGCCTATGGTACCTTAATACATATAATACATAACGTGTGGCAAATTAGTATAACGAAGCCGAAAAATATAAATATAATTAAATATAAACTGTATATAAAGACTAAACCTGTTTAATAAATTACTAACACGCAAATGTACTATTGAAGCAATAGGGTTGTTATGTTAGTTTTTAATCAATCGAATTTCAATAACTAAGTAGTTTTCAAATAATGTAAGTTCTAATCTTGTGGCGCTGTTAATTCCAACAAAATACAAATACGCTCGTGTAATTTCAAAAAGATCGCGGAACTAAATAACAACGTGATCAATAACGCGTGTGATAACTGCGCACTATGGTCGTTCAGGCATGCGTTAGATAGAGACGCAAGATGAACTGGAATGCGCACTGGTGTAGACATACCTTAGCAACTGTCGCTGAAGTTTTCCCTATTTCGGTTGATATTTCCCTCATATGAGTTGAATTTAAATTAAAACAAAATGTAAGTGATAAGTATAGTAAAATAAAATTGCCATTGAGGACCTATGACTTAGATATTGAAGGTACTACGACGGCTAACTTGCACAGATAAACCTTTGCAGGTTTTCGTGTTAAATTTTATCAATCAACAAATGTACCTTTAAATTAAATTACAAATATTGAATAAACAATTTTAAAAAATGGTAAAGAGGCGATTTTGTCTTTATTTCAAACTAATTACAATATTTGAGCCCTAAGTTGATAAAGCGTAATAAAACTAGATATTTTGTAAGTTCAAATTGTAAGTTGTGCATGAAAAAAACAAGCGATTATACTCTGTAACTTGTGCCTTTGCCTATTATCTACGGAATCTGTTTTTTTTTTTTTGCTAAGTAACCTATAATAATGTCAAGAAAACACCAAAGATATTATCGCAAATAACAGCATGTTGCTGCGAGAATCAACAGTCCAAAACACTCTTAATGGAAAATGTGCTTCAACAATTTTCTCACTATATGTTTAACAATGTGGACCACACCTAAACCTATTAAGCACCCAGATAGGGTATTTCGTAACAATAATGCGGGCAAATTGAGTTTTATTATTGAAAATTTCTAGGGCGCTTCACGTTCAACTTTATGAACGGTGTATGAAAATTGTTGAATTTTGTTATGGAAATTGAAACAGTTTATGCACAGTTATCGCTCCTCTATACGATGGGCCAACATGATTCGTATGGGTTTCGTCATCAAAGCGTTTATCCCCAAGGTGTATCCCCAAAACTTAGAAGAGAATTAAAATGTACAACAGTTTCCTAAAAACCAATACCCTCTTCACCTCTCCCCCCTCTCTCTCTGCCTCACTCCCTCTCACTTTATCAACGTATTCACAAATTGATCTAACAACCCCTACTTAAGCAAATAAAATGCTGGTGTTATGGATGTTAGTCAAAGTAGCTAATACGAATAAATACTTAAATAGGCCTGAAAGTATAGACATTGATGTTCATCAATGCTCGGGAATAGAACCCGAGTCTCGCAGTTGGTCTGTGGAGTTAGACGTACACTAACCCTTTGACCAACGAGGAGGTCAAAAATTGTAAACTAACACGTGTTACACGTGTGTGTAACACACGTTTCCCCCGTGTTGGTCCGGGCTCCTTTGTAGAATAGACCATCTGCCTTCCTTGCCAGGCAGCTCGTAAAAGGCGAGCATAGGCTCACCGTCACTAACACCGTGACATCTGACTAGGTGGTAGAGTTTAGCAGCGACTCGCCCGGATTGGTACCACCGCCTTACCTATTCCTGCCGCCATAACGTCATGACGTGTTCCGGTTCGGAGGGTAAGGTAGCCGGTAAACTTGCTTTTGCTCGAGGCCTAACATCCCGGCCTCAGGTTGGCAACGCACCATTACCACCTTTGGTGTCTCTAGGCAGCGTGAATTTCTTGACATCAGGAAATCCGTCTGCTTGTTTGCCTTCCAATATAATAAAAAAACATCAAACAAACATACAAGGTTTTTAATTTCTAACATAAGTAATAGATATTAAAAAACTATTAAAGTAGATTATTCTCTAGACCTATTGTGTAGTTCCCATCATGTCATTAAAAAAAATACCGAACAATGATTGTAGTTGATAATATCAATCAAAGTATGTTTGACAATTTCAATTTGGCGGTCTATCTCACATCCTATCCTATTAATATTATAAATGCGAAAGTTTGTAAGTATGTATGTATGGATGTTTGTTACTCTTTCACGCTCGAATGGCTGAACGGATTCGTCTGAAATTTGGAAGACAGATAGATTGTGACCTGGATTAACATATAGGCTATTTTTAATCCCGATCGCACACCGGGTTTCTGTGAAAACGCGAGCGAAGCCGCAGGTAGCAGCTAGTTAGTAATATGATTGAAGGCCATTACACATAATTGCTGATAATGTTCCGGAAAGCTATCAAATATTTCGTTACCTTCGATAATAATTTGTCCTTTTTAAAAACTGAAACTAATGTTAATAATGTTTTTTAAATAAAATTAACCATCGATACAACTGAAAACCAATAAATAGTGAAAAGTTTACATTACCTTCACATATTTTTTTTGAAAGATCGCCTCTGTGGTTTAGTGGTCCGGTATTTGCGTTGACCCAAGACTTCGGTGGGTTTCGGATTCGATTAAAATGATCGGATTACATTAGAACCGCAAAATATGTTTTTTCAATCAGAAAAACGACGTTTCTCGGATTTGGATAATGTCCGGTTGGAGATAGGTGTGATACCTATCACATTATGGGACAAACTACCTTTGGCTAATCGTGGATACCCAGGCTGTACCTAACTCTTCCGAGATACGGGCGTAAAGATATTTACATAGTTAGTTTTTATAAACAGCATTTTTCGTCACTATCACAAAAACTTAATATACATAAATTACGTGTCACGTTGTTAGTCCGCGATGGACTCCTAAACTACTTAACCGATTTTAATCAAATTTGCAAACCTTATGCAGTTTAATCCAACTTGAAAGATAGGATAGCTTAATTTCTTATCAAAAAATTACCATCCGAGCGAAGCCGGAAGCTTTTAATTAATAAATTTTTCCATTAACCTTGAGAACTAAGTTTTAAACTAATGTAATGTATACCTAAGTACTATAATGTAGTAATGATGTTGGCTGGTTGTAGGTATATCATTAGGAAATCAATCTGTCTGTATAACAAATACTCAAATAAATAAAAATGAGTGTAAAATATTATCACCTAGATATTTGCAGGTAAGAAGCAATAATACGACATAAAAGTTCCACTTGAAACCCCACAAATAAAACAGGGTAAACCTATAAGCCTATTATATGGATGGTTCAAAGAAATGCTCCAACAAAGGGACAATTCCGCAGGAACCGCCTGAGAAAACATGAAATAAAACCTAAGATTATATTTATGATTAGAGTGCAAGTGCGGCATACGAATCAACGCTGGCGTTTGCATGCGTCCACGTGTGAAATTTAATAGCATTTTGGGGGAAAGTTCAGTTCGCTGTCTAATTATTTATTAGTCAGAGTGGTTCCCGCCAAACAAACATCTGTAACCACCACTAATTATTAAAATTAACGGAAATTTTAGTACTTTTTCAAATATACTTATGATATTTTGGTCAAGAAATAATCAAGAAAACCTTTCATCATCTGCTCTCTGTATGGATTATTGCGATAGCAGAAAATTATGCTGCATGAACATATTATAACCCTTTCGATCGATTCCCGACGTTCACCTAACCTAACACCTATAACACAAGCATGTAAATTGCTTACTTTGGGGTTAGATACAATTCGTGTAACTTGTCCAGAGATATTTATTATTATTAATCGTCCAACGTAGTTGTAATTAATTCCATTTATTTCACATCTGTTATTAAGAAGAAACTGCAGTGAAAAGGAAGATATTAAAACTAATTTATAATAATTTAAAAAGAACTAGGTCCTCCTTGTTGCGTTTAAAGGCTAATGAATCAAAATTTTTCTCCTATTTATCTGGTCGTGGCCTAACCGTAAATTGCATTGTTCACACTCGCCACCAATAAACGCTCTAATGACAAAACACACAAACGATCGGAGTCTATTTAAATACTCTATTGTGCTCTATGTCTTTGACACCAACAATCGACTATTTGGAATTTACCGCCTATATTTTTAAACTATAGTCCTTTCTAGTCTCTTTGTATTCGTTATTTTAACAGTGAAATGGATATTTTAACTAGACTGCAACCGAGCCGAGAAATACAATATTTTTTAGGATTTCGTAGCTGAATGAATAAAAACGAAACTCTTTTAGATTCGACAAGTCCTTTCTGTCCGTCTACATGTCACAGCCATTTGTTTCCAAGCTATTAGTACTACATAGTTCTAAATTTAGAAGGTATTTGTGGACCGCTTTACGATTTTTATTAAAAAATAATTCAGTACTCTTGAATTAATATTTTTTGTCAATGCTATATGCGTATGATAAAGATGGGTTTTCAAAAATGACATTACAATATCTATCTACCATTTTTTTTAAATAAATTTACACCTCCAAACTGCAAAAATATAACCATCTTTTCTAACTTTTTAGATAAGAGTAAATAATCTGAAAAAAATATCTTGTAGATCTCAATGTAAAATCTTAAATCTCCATTAAAATTGGTTTAAAAGACATTTTTAATTAATTATATTTATAGTATATATATATTTAATTAATTAGATTTATAGTATATATATTTTTAATTAATTAAATAGAATTTAATAAGATTGATCAGCACTTCTTGAGATTTGAAAATATACTATCATTTTGAAAAACCGCAAATTTGGTTTTTTTTTGTGTGGCAACTTACCTTTTAACATCTTCGGCGTCTGCGAGTAACGTGTATTTCTTGCTAACAGGAAATATAATTGTTTACATTCTTCATATTATATTAAAAAAATCTTATATTTAAGTCCTGCAAAGCAAAACTTCTCGAAAAATAGTTGAATGTTCATTTCGTGGCTTATTAAATCGGGTCACACTAAACACGTATTTCATAAGGCGCAATTGAAATCGGAATTGCCTATCGGAGCTCCTATTAAATCACAAGTCTCATCCGAGACCGGGTTCGCAAACGTTTGAGTTGCACACGTGAATGTATCAAATTTTCGTTTACACTTAATAAAATGCGTTAAGTTGGCCGTATATCACACAGTATTGTAATTTAACTTGAGTAAATAGGTTCTTTTGTGATTTGTATTTTATTTTTAACTTACGAACGTTAATTTACTAAAATGACGCAGCATATCTACATTTTAGAAAGTAATAATGGACCCTGGACAAATTACACAAATTGATCTTACCCCAAAATAAGTTAATTATATGCTTGAGTTATGGGTGCTAGAATACATTACGAATCCATAAAAATAGTCAAATAAATTTACTACACAGACTAAGAAATAACGAAACGATAATAAACAACTTGAAGTACTCATATATAAATCAATAAAGCCAAGAAAAAAAACTGCCAAGAAAAATATTTTTAATAATTTTGTTACATTACAATAGAATAGAAGTCTCATAATATAAGACTATTTATAGTAACAGATAAGTCTTTTACAGAATGCCTACAAGTTTGTTAAAGTATTGCCACCCTTATTCATTTAGTATTTAAACAAATGTACGAATGCAATTGTTCCACTTATTTATGTCATACTAGTTATGAGACCACGACTTCGTCATCATAGTATAGTTACGATTTGCTTACAAACTTTCATCCCCTATGCTCCTAGGGGGATTATTATTTTAAAAAATAAGCCTATGTTTGAACTATATGAATATCAAATTTATTAAATTAAGCATAATTTAAATTTCTCATTACGCATCGGTGTAAGGTCACCCACATTAAGGTAGTTATATACGTATCGTTCGAAGCAATCTCTCCTCAATTTTACACGCATTTGAACGTAATGCGATCATGCGATGGAATGGTAAGGAAACTGGATTGGATGTTTTTAAAGGAAATATAACGTGCGATAAAACATCCCTCGTAAAAATGTTTTGAATTTAAGATATAAGGAAATATGCGACACCGCAATTGAACGGACGGGAATTTAAAATTCTTTATAAACGGGAAACGATTTTTTTATACAGTAAAGGAAACAAAATACTTAGTCTATTATGTTGTATATTAGCTTATACCCTTGCGTTTAAAATAGAAAATGTTAAGAATAAGCCTATAGGTATGCTTCTCCCAGTCAAAGACTAAAAGGGTGCCGAATGTTGTCACGCAACTTTTTTGACACATTTTCATTTTATTTATTGATAGATTTTTTTTATTTTAAAATATCCTCACGCGCGTATCCCAGAAGGGGTAGGGAGAGGTACAACTAGAACACCCACGACTAGCCGAAGACACTAAGTCACACAAAGTGATAGGTGGCAAGCCTGTCGCCAACCAAGCACATATCCAATTCCAGGCAACCTTATTTTTTATTTGAAAATTGAAAATATGCGTTTTCTAGTTTTTTTTTTGTTGCCCGACCCGGGGATCGAACTCTGTATCTCAAGAAGTCAAGTCCGACGCTGGACCGCTAGAATACAGAGGCGATACCTTTTTCTTAAAAAAAACCCTTTTCAGTGTCCATGCTAATGTTATCAGTGCGAATGTGTCTGTTTGTCCTTTGAGTCGCGACGTAGTGATGTAATACAATATTTTTATATAGTTAAAAGACCAGAGAATTATATAGGCTAAATTTTAACCCTTAGATCTAAACAGGCTCTTAAGGGAAAGCTAAATAACTTTTCTGAGTGGGCGGAACCGCGGATCTAGTTGTTACCAAATGTAGATCGACTATCGCAGAAGACGGTTTTATGTAAAACAATTGTTTAACCTGTATTTTACTTTATTAACAGGCTTACAACATAGCAAAAGTAGATAAGGCGGTTGGGCCAACCTACACTAAAATTGTAACGAGGAAAAATTTTATCGTTTGTTTAGATTAAACATGCTTCAAAACTGATGGACCAATTTTAAAAATACTTTCACCACTAGAAACTAACATTGGTGGTAATTTTGTTGCGCACTCTGAACTAATTTTAAGTTGTCGTTCTTTTCTTACAACGATAGTAATAGAAAGAGACAAAAGTCAAAACGCTTTTAGTGCTGTTAGATTAGTCAGTACTCGACACTCCTACAAAAGTTTAATCTATCAATCGGATTCAAAACATCACAATTTCACATATGTTGACTAATCTGACAAATCGAAACTGTTTCATCTCTTTTGTTTTTGTTTCATTTGAAAAAGATAGCATGCATCTAAAATGAGTTTAGCTTGTGAACAGCAAAATCATTAACATTATCCTTGATGAACGTAGGCTACGTTATTTAATAGAAAATAAAATAGAAATTTATCCACCGGTGCGAAGCTGGGTCCGGCTGCCAGCACCGAAAAATTTCCGAATTCTATCAAATTTAAATTGAGGTTAAATTACCTCAAAAATGAAAGCTAGATTAAATTTCAGATCACATACATATTCAGGGTAAGCCTTTGAAAAATATAATCTGATTCTTTTTATGACTGCGTTTTTTAAAAAAAATAAGTCTTCTCCCAAAGACACAATACGTATTACGAGTTCGTCGCTATTTTTGTCCCACATGTGCCAGTCTATTAGCTACCCTAACCTCACTTCGGGAACATGGTAAAGATGAGCATAGAGTTATCAATCCGGGCACGCTGCTGCAATATCCTCTACCATCTAGTTATGACTGATTGCACTGTTGAAATAATCCAGTAACTAAAATTTTTACATTACCTCCAGCTACCAGTGGGGTCGTCGCATCCCAACGCCGATATGATAAACTTAAAATAGAAGAGCAAAATCGTTTGCGTGCTATGTTTAATTATAAAGTAAGCCCGGAGTTAATCGCTCTTTTTGAGTATAAATTCAAATCTGTTAAGAAGGCATGTTAACCATTTATACATTACGATTGTGGGAATCACATTAACGTTTTATACATTTCGCAATCCTCATTTACACCGTTGTGAAATCAGAAATAATTAACTTGCGTTGCTGTCATGGAGGTGCGAAAATTATTTCTCAGTTAAAAGAAAAATGATGCCGTTTAGTATCGGTTACTACTATTACTACTATTTTGATTTTTTGTTTGATCTAATATTTCCACACTAATTTTTGTCTCCCTTGGTCATATAAAATAAAAACAGTACATATTTATAGGTATGCGAGGACAACGTATGTCGGCTCAGCTAGTAATTTATATTTGACACGCTAACACGGGTAAATATTTTAACATAAAATCACATTTATATTTTATTTTATTACATTAATATGTACTACAACTTCTGCTGCTTTCAAACATAATAAAAAAATTAAAAAAATCAATAACCCCCCAACAAAACCGATCCGCAGTGTAGCTAAGAACAATCTCGATCATGTCAGCTTTCAAACCAAATAATTTGTATCGAAATCAGCCCAATCATTTAGGAGTTAATGCCACAGTGCCACACACATATGTACACACCCATACTTAAAATATAAAAACTAATAGTTGAAGTGCAGCAATCAAACCTAGCTAGTCTTGAGAACTCTATCATGCACTTAAACCTCCAAAATAAAAAAAAAGTAAAACAAAAAAAATAGTTTGATCGATGATGATGATGTTTGTTATTCTTTCATGCAAAATGAATGAACGGATTAAGATGTAACACAGTTACATTACATGCCAATTTAAACATACAGACTACCCCGAAGCCGTGGATGGACCTTAGTATTTTGTATTATTTGAGAGAAGAAAACCGATCCAACTGCAAATAACACAATTTCAATATCACGTTGTCTAAGTATACTCAATATAACTTTATTTTCCTGTATCTCACTCCCATCGTTATTCAAACTCCTTTACTTTACGTTCTGTCAAATTCTGGAATGCACTCCCTCTTGAGGTCCGCGATAGTCCTTCCCTGCCCATGTTCAAAAAAAACGGTTGAAAGAATATTATTTAACACTTGACATTTGTATAGATTAATTATTTTTATTTATATTATTTTAAAACATGTCATTCTTATGAGTATTTTTTTTGTATTATTATTATGTTTAGGATATTTATTTATTGTGCACAATGTTTCATCACAGATTCTATTTTTTAGCGTTGGCTGGAAGAAATCTGTAGACTATAGATAAGCCCAACTTTTGTGCATTTCCATATATCACTGTCCATGTTTTATGTCAAAAATTGTGTACCAAAGAATTAAATAATAAATAATGATAATAAAAAAATATTATTTTCTTTGGTTTACCTGGGATCCCATCATTAAATCTAGACTTGGTGGCAATGGTGAGACCTCGGATTTACAGAATCGGAAAAATAACTTTGTTCTCGTGGACCGTGCAAGTGGTGCTTAGGCGAGACATTTTTATAAATTACCAAAGGATAGAACTACTTTATTATCTCGGCTACACTTTTCCTCGTGTTGGTCCGGGTTCATTTGCTGAATAGGCCATCTGCCTACCAGCCAGGCAGCTCGTAAAAGGTAAGCATAGGCTTACCGTCACTAGCATCGTGACATCTGACTGGGTGGTAGAGTTTCGCAGTGACTCGCCCGGATTGGTACAGCCACCCTATCTATTCCCGCCGCCATAACGTCAGTGCTTGTTCCGGTTTGGAGGGTAAGGTAGCCGGTAAACTTACTTTTGCTCGAGGCCTAACATCCCGACCTTAGGTTGACAACTCACCATTACCACCTTTGGTGTCTATAGGCGACTTGAATTTCTTACCATCAGAAAATCCCTTCCAATATCATTTAAATTAAAATCAAAATACACGCTGAGGAGATCCGGCTAAAGACAGTCAGCGGGCTTGTAATTTTTCAAAATTAATCAAATTCAAAATCAATCTATTATCGGTTTCCAAACGACGGATATTAATACTAATTATATATTATACTAATTTTCGAAAACAGAAGTCATCTATATAATCTTCCCCTTTTTAAGTCGGTGAAAAAGATTAGTCACTTGAAACGCAATGTGTGGATGTAATTATTATCTAAAACTATCCCATTTAGGTTTTTTCAAATAGTGATTTATATCTACTCAGCAATAAGGTTGAATATAGCTTCACAAAATGCACTCTAAACTTGGTGTTGTCATTTTGTATTTGTAAGCGAAGATAAAACGTAGTGAAGTGATATTTTATTGCTTTTTAATGATTATATTGTAATAATGTTTTACGAGAATTTAAGAGCTCGGTTGATTATTGATACCGCAGTCAAAATTTTAAACGGGTTATAAATGTCTAACGGTTTATATATGTTTTTAGATAAAATTAATTAAAATGTCTCAAATTCGAAATTTAATTAATTATAATTTATGGGACGTTGCTTATTGTATATTAAGTTCGAATAAAATTTAGTACAGTGTGAAATGTTAAAAATGACATTTACAAAATAAAAATTTATATCAATGATGTTTTGATAAAAAACTACTAACTACGACTACTACGAAAATTAGTAGCCGTTACTAATTTTTTTTTATATGGTATTGTATAGTATAATAACTAATTAAATATTTTTTTTGTAATGTATTTCGTGTTTTCATTAATAACACACTTTTTAATTAGGTTTTTAAGTTTTAATTATTTATTTAAGGTAATAATAGTAGGTACTGATTTTCCACATTTTTAATCGACCTAGAAAAAGTCGAACATAATTTACCTCGTATTATGTTCGATCCCCATATTTTTTATAAGTGTGAATCGATTTCGCCGTCGTATTAAACCGCTTTTAAACTATGTATGTATATGACGTTTGTGTATGGATATGACGACGGAATTCCAGGAAAATCGAAGCAAATATTTATATACAAGCAAGATTCCAGTGGATTGCAAATCGGTGTAATATAATCCTGCTTTACTTGCTATCGCACTGATTCAAGTTTTAAATACTTTTGAATTAGGTTTATTGGCACTACAGACTTTTTTAAACATCGCGTGCGCTTTTACGAGGCGCGTGTTCAGGATATAGGGTTGCCAATGATTAGTAAAATAATTATTATCAAATGATCAGTACAATTATATGTTGAATATTAAACTTTCTATGCAAATTATTCCATTCCATTTATGAGATATCAATGTTTGTTTTGTTTTGTCTTAGACGATAATGGATAAGGTAATGAAGAAGTTCATATTTAAAAAAGTAACCACTATTTTTCTGAGAATTAACTGGAATTAAAAAGTATCTTCACGCCCATATCCCCGAAGAGGTAGGCAGAGGTACAACCAAGGCACCCACGACTAGCCGAAGACACTAAGTCCCACAATGTGATAGGTGACAAGCCTATCGCCAACCGAGCACATTTCCAATCCCGGCCAAAATTTTTTTTTAATTAGAAAATTGGAAAAATCCAATTTTCTTTTTGTTGGCCGACCCGGGATTCGAACCCGAGACCTTATGCAGTCAAGTCCAACACCCGGGCCGCTAGACCACAGAGGCGATAGCTGGAACTATTTTAATACTATTTTATTCATTATATATTTTGACAGATATGAGATAATTTCAACGAAAAATATTTTAATGCAATTTTCATATACTATATAATATGCTACTATTATCCAAAATATATTTACGCTACTAATTTTCTTTTACTCATTTGATTTGATAAGTAATTTTAAATTTATAATAAACAAAACAAAAAGTTATTGAATATTATGAAGTTCTTGGAAACTAATGAGATATAATTTTGTTTCAGAAATTAAAATACAAACAGTTGTCAACCCTAACCAATGTAAGGCAGTAGCAACCAGCAAAAAATATTTGTATTTAATTAAGATTGAAATCACTTTAGTCGAGGCTTAATTTGGCGTGTAATGTTTTGTTAGTTGAGTTACATGTTTATCTTGTTCCTTATATTGCATGTTCGAACTTCTGTCATGGCATACATGTGTTTTTTACTTGTTCTGGATTTTAATCTTGATGATTTAGAAGCCTTCAGTTAGGGTCTCTTGAAATATGTTTGAAACGTACGAAATTGAAATAAGTAAAAAATCTTTTTAAAAGTTCTAGACGGTTGTAAGTACTGGTTGTGAACATTTGTTTGCATACTGGTATATTTAATCCAATTTTAATATTCGAAAAATGGAAACAAAGTTCACTCCTCTGTACCTTTGTTGGAAGGCGTGTTTACAACCGTCTAAACTCTAGAATGCCCTTTACGTTATTTTTAAAAAGAAGAGAGTTTTCGAAGACTAGATTTGATTTTCTGCTGCGTATATTTTTATTATTTCCTAAAACCTCAAATGAAATTGTGGCGTAAGTAAATAGTGCTAATACATAGAAATACGTAAATATACGTATACACCGTAATGGCTTTAGGCCTGTACTTCCGTAGATTTACCAACGTGTTAATTGTCTCATAGTAATTGCTTCTTTGAAAATAGCCTTTTTTATTTTTGCTGGATAAAACTGTCTCTTTGTCAACTCTCACCTTTTGTTTAACTAGCCGTCCTTTCCTACAAACCAGAAAATTACATCGCCATTTTGGTGGTCGAAATAGATAAGGCAGTGGATCGCTCTCCGAGTAAGTTGTTACATAGCACTCTTCCACCACTTGTGTTAATGGTAATGACTCGTTTAATCTATAGTCGCTTCTTACGAGCTGTCAGGTAGAGAGACGGTCTTTTGCTAGGCAGAGAGACGGTCTTTTCTATACAGGGTCTCGGGCCAACACGGGAACCACTTTAAAAAGAATGAGCTTAAAATAATTTCATCATTTTTTATCATATCATACGCAAATATTAAACGTATTTTATGTGGAAAAAATATAACTGCGTAAATTGTAATAAAATGTGCGCTGCGTCGCACTCATCTGGTTTTTACATGGAGGCTGTTAAATAACTCTTCATGTAGGTTTCGTATGAAAACGACGGGGCTATAAATATGTAAAGTATGTGAACAGTGTGGAGCAGAAGCGAGAAACGTTAGCTTATGTTTAGTTTGATAAACGTTAGCTTCCGTTTTGATTGACTTCAGAAAATAGGAGGCTATTGTTTAAATTATTTAATTGTTATTCGCTTACTCGACAAATGACTAACAGATTTTGATGGTTCTTTTTTGGGGAAATTAGGTACATAATTCTGAAAGATACAAATTTTATCCGGGTCGGACTAGTGTTCTTTGAGACGTTCGACGTGTTTTACGTGATAACTCGGGCAATAGCCAACCGATTTTGATGGTTTTTGTTTAGAAAGGATATTTTATGATTCCTATTTTAGTTTTATCAATATTCTACTAGTGGTTTATGAGTTACACTTAATGGTGTATAACAAGTTTCATTCAAGACAAGTGAAAATGTACCTATACATTATTAAGTATTACTCAAAACCTATTAGTCTAGATGTCGATAAAACTTATGTGGACCCATTACGGAAACATTGGCTTTCTTTCGAAACTCTGGAACTTTCGAAAAAAGAGTTATTAAACCATCACGTGATACCCAATGAAACAATTGGATTCGGTTTTCGCATTTTGCTTGCGCTTTAATTGCTGTTACAATTATTAATTACAAGTTTAAAACAGTCAAAAACAAATCTGACGTTATACAAATTTGAATACTTGAATTGCTTTTTAAACTAATAGAGTAACTGAGAGATAACGAACGCCGCATGATTAAAGTTGTAATACATGATCATAAGAAATACACATAGGCTGTAGACATTCATATCAACAGCGAGTTGCCAAACTAAAATGTCTCCTCTTATGTAAAATAGTTTACCAAATAGTTACCCTTACATCGCATCTGTGGTCTAGCGGTCTGGGTGTTGGACTTGACTGCATTAGGTCCCGGGTTCGAATCCCGGGTCGGCCAACAAAAAGAATATTGGATTTTTCCAATTTTCTAATAAAAAAAAATGTTGGTCGGGATTGCAAATGTGCCCGGTTGGCGATAGGCTTGCCACCTATCACATTGTGGGACTTAGTGTCTTCGGCTAGTCGTGGGTGCCTTAGTTGTACCTCTGCCTACCTCTTCGGGGATATGGGCGTGAAGATACTTTTTTTTTACCCTTACACTCAAACCTTAACATGACAATAGCTAGCAATGACATCATGCCCAATTATATGTTGTCCAACTTGGCTTACTATTTAGGTCAATCACCCATAACATAGCCTAGCTCTTGGCTGTATGCATATGTTGCGGTTATAGTCTGTAAGGTGCGTGAGCTACAGCGTCATACGTTAAACTGGTTCCCGCACCCTGACTTAATTCACTTTTAGCCTTTTAGTTATTTCGGCTACCCACTGAAAACTCGTTTACATATCAAGATAAAAATAGCCTATGTCTCTTCTATGTCAAAACCATAGTATCGTTTTTTTTTTATTTTTATTATTCATACTTAGATATGGTGAAAATGTCTTTTCTTTGTATGAGAAGAAATGAATGTAAAGAAAGCTAGGCAGATCGTAACGTACGTAACGTGACACTTAGTACTTTGCCTAATCCTGTCAGAACCCTATCGTGAATATAGCGTGTGATAGCATACATATATGACAAAAGTATCGCTTTTTTACAGCAAAACTAGCTATTTCCCACGACGTTGCCCGCGTGGTTAATGGTCCCGCAGGAACATTGTTTCGGGATACAAAACTATTGTATGTGTAAATTCAAGTTACCCTCTATGTGAGTAACAAATTTTATGAAAATCGGTTCAGCAGTTTTTACGTGAAGGATTAATAAACAAACAAACAGACAGACTTTCGCATTTATAATATTAATAGGATGATACGCGAGGTATTGTAGTTCAGATGGCGACTGCACGTTTTCGTAGCGCAATGATACGCTATATATTTTAGCTTGCGGTGGAGTCTTGGCATGCATAGTTAACACGATACCCTATCAATATCGAACCGCACACAGTGCGGTGATATATAATCTTAACTGACTCGTTGACACAGTTCAAACGAGCGTGACCGAGATCGCGGCGTTGCTGATTTGCAACACTTGATGCGGCTTAAAGTTTTTATAAAAATGTTGCAGTTTTCCCCGCGTTTTTTTCGTTGAGAGCTGTTATTATTTTGACGCTTTGTGTCTTTTATGTGTTTTACGGGAATGAGGGTAGTAGAATATTTTATGAAAATTTTGTTGATGCTCACGGAAAAAATAAAGCGTAATAGGTAGTTTGAGAGTTCCGTTTCTCATTGAATACAGCGAATGATGATATAATATAAAACTTTAGGAAATTCAAATGTTACTACATTTATATTTTCAGATTATATATTTTTTCTTAGTTGGTCCGGGCTCCTTAGAATAGATCAAATGCCATCCTGTCAGGCAGCTCGTAAAAGGCGAGCATAGGCTTACTGTTACTAACACCGCGACTTCTGACTAGGTGGTAGAGTTTCGCAGCGACTCGCCCGGATTGGTACCACCGTCTTATGTATTTCTGCCGCCATAACGTCAGCGCCTGCCGTTGACATGCTCCGGTTCGGAGGGTAAGGTAACACGTAAACTTACTTTCGGTGAAGATCTAACATCCCGGCTTTAGGTTGGCAACGTGCCATCACTTCCTTTGGTTTCTCTCTCTAGGTGGTATGAATTTCTTACCACCAGGAAATCCGTCTGCTTGTTTGCCTTCCAATATCATAAAAAAAAAATATTTATACGGGACATTTTTAACTTTATTTATTGTAAGAGCCTATATTTTGGTCCAGTTACAACGAAGATGGCATTGCAGTGGTGAGAGGCAATTTTTTATAGGACGATGCTTTAACAGACCAGAGCCTTTGAACTTTTGGTCTGATTTGTCTCTTTATAAGATCAGTGTCACGGTCTTCTCGGGTATGTTACTAGTTACTACACTTAATATTAAAGTCCCTAAACTCTACAGCACCATTCAGTAAATTGCGATGATTTTTGTTTGAAATCGTTCCGTAAAATTATTACATACATTTACTAGCTTGTCCGCGTCTATTATCTGCCTTCTGATTACATCTGGATAAAATTATTAGATTTTATATTAACTCTATATTAACTCTTTATTGTACACAACTGATATTAGATACAAAAAAATACTTAAAAGTAAAAAGAAAAACAAAGTACAAAAGGCGAGCTTATCCCTAATAAAAGAAATTTCTTCCAGCCAACCCGTAAAAGGAAAGTACTAAATAAAATAAAGTAAGTAGACTTGGTGTACAGATATATAAACTACTAAATATATACTATAGAATGAATTAAAACACATAAAATAAAAATAAAAATATTTATCAATTTCTAGCTACTAAATACTAATTTGAAAACCTTAACGGATTTTATACAAACTCTTGTCCATAATTTTATTTATAAAAATCATTTCTTAGTTATATATTCGGCAGTATATCGCATCGGTGTCCCAACCTAACTTTCGACGAAACCCGTTTAGTAGATTTAAGATTTTGTTGACGGATAAGTCAGTCTTTCTTCTTTTATATTTTCTTAAATGTAATGTACAGGTAAGTCAAAAGTCGATAGAAAATTTATAAGCACATTTCAAATAGAAGTTGTATTCTTCTAACGAAGCACACATGGATCGTTCTTATCTATTGCCAGAAACAAAAATCTTCGGAAAACATATTTACTAGAATAAGAACATATTACGATTAGTTTAATTATGAGTAATGGCAATCTCATAATGGACTTAACAAACTGAGTGTACATACTTTAAATAAGCTCGATCGTTTCGACGTACCCAAAATCATTTCGAAGCATGCGCTTTACTGTAAACAGATAAGGAAGTTGTGATCAATAGCATACCTTTTATGAGTTATCTATAAATGGAAGCTGATGACAGGCTGCAATTTATGGGGTAATATAGAAAGCGCTGCCATCACCAAAACACATGCTTGTTGGTATAGGATTTCTAATATCCTTAAGGTAATAAGGGCACTCAGCAGTTTTATACGAAGATGAAATGATGATGAATCAAATGAGTTTGTCTATAAATGAAGTCATAAAACGAGTTGCTCAGTACAATCTATCTGTAATGGAGAATGGAAGTGGATAGGGCTGCTGGTAAATTTACTCACACAATAAGCTATAATTGTTATATTTCAGGCACCAAATTGGCATTGGCTATTCCTTCAGGAATCTATATTCTTGCTTCTTATCGAGTATTAGAAGAATCAGATATAAGTAAAAAGATAAAAACAGTGATAATGTTAATACAGATCAGCGCTCGAGATTTGAATCAAAGACACAGATAAGATCAAGAATATCATCACGAATTTTCAATATGTGATAGAATTCTGTACAGTATCTTAATTCCAGCTACGACAGCGTTAGTGGTAGCCGTTGTCGTTTTCTGTGCAAGGGTACAGGTAGCCAGTAGAATTGCGAGCGTATCCTAATAGCTTGGCAATGTAATAGCGACGCACCAATGTCATCGACGGTGTCTATTAGCAATTGCTTTTTCCCGTCATAGGAGCCATTTTGTTCCGTATCTTCTATAAAACCTATTTCAGATACTTAAACGTCACTTAAACGCAAGCTTAAAACTACTTTACCTAAATGGATATTTCAAAAACTTTCACGAGCTGAAACGTTTAGTCATAACTTTTATGAGACGTCCAAAGTTATTGCATTAATTTCAGCTCAATTCATCTCACAGAAAGCTGGATGCTGATTGGTTGGGAGATATTCGATATTACCCGAAATGTATAATTGTTTTGTTAACTATTAGACTTTCCCTTTGATTTACCTCGCTAAAATTCGTACTGCCCTATTAAATACTTCATAGATGTTAAAAGAAACGACGGTATCTATATATTAATACATGATGCCAAAACTTTGGACTTTAATGATTATAAATTAAATCAATAAATAAAACATTACCCACTCTACCATGCATTTGACACGCACAAACAAATATATTGATAATAACGATAAAAGATCACAGATGGCGCACTAAAAAGTTTGGAAACAAAGTAGTTGGTCTTGAGAAATGAAGATGGCGTTCTTATCAACAAGATATTAAAATTCATTATGGTCGAATTCCAACCAACGGGCGACCACTAGTATACATAAATACCTTCATAAACTGAAGGTGAAATTCCTTTTTAACGACTCTAAAATGTAGGAAAGGTTTATAACTTCCATTAATTCGGTTGTTTTAATTTTATTTGTGTGTTTGTTACGCGAATATTCGACCAATAACGGAATAACAGACTATGCTGGTTTTTAAAGGTAGGTATGATTCTCAGGTGTGACCATAAATTTGATCAAAATCTGACTAGTGTTGTAGTTTTTGAGTTATAATTAATAATGCATATGGTATTTACATACCTCGTTGATATCGTGACACGATATTATATAGGGCTATATTATAATACTTTACGTACCGATTAAGGATTGTCTCTTATTATCATTACAACTCTGTTTAAATACGAGTTCTTAGGAATTAAAATAGAATTTTTTGTTTGCTTCAACCAGCAAAAGCAGGAAAAAATTGAAGTTCCAATCCTAATACGATTTGTCATTCTTCAACCCCACTATCAACTCCTAAGTCTTTTTTTTGTAGCATTGAATGATAAAAAACCAGAGGGTTTCCTAATAATAAGAAACCTTGTAGATACCAAAGCTGGTAATAATGTGATCCTAAGTTTTCTTCTCTGATTTCTTTCTAAGAAAATCACAAAAATATTAAAATGACATTTGAAGGAAACACATTAAGTCGGCACCGCGCGGTTTCTCCGATAAAATCTTTTCATAACCTACATTTGGTTTTAAATGCTCATAACATATGCGCCTTTTAACCACGATATTAACACATACGTGCTTGAAATTTGTGAATTAACCTATTTTAAAAAGAAAAGTAATAAAACTTATGTTATTTCACTGAATTTTTTTATTTAATCAACAATTAAACTACTCGGAACGTGCACGACAATAGCACCATCTCGTAAACGCAACTTTAGGGGAATAATATGTCAAATGGTAGATGATAACTGCATCATATTTTTTGGAAATGAAATAGTATATATACTTTAATATATACTATAATTTCAGCGTCACAGTAATTAGCGTAAATAAAGCTATTGCAAATAAAGATCTTTCTTCTTTAGACTTGACATTCTTGATTAATTAACCAGATGAGGTTGAGTTTGATTTCCTACTTCCACTATTATTTCAATGGTTGTATTATATCTGATGCAGCTTTTGTGGTTCTTTGTTTAATCCGGCGTGTATATCTTGCTAGTATATAAGACTCATTAACCTTCCGCTTTCGATACAGATACTTTAAGTTTATTATGTATTTATTATTTTAGTTTATTATATATAAACTAGTATTATGTCGACATTACTTGGATTTGCTTGCCCGTCTGATTTTTTGCTTCCCATGAAATGTTAAATATTTTGTTGTAAAGTTGTGGATACCACGGTGATCCATCATCAACAATAAACAATAATACCATAATTAGTAAATATCCTACAATATTTGTTTAATTAACATTGTCATTAAGGTTGTGTCCAACATTATTTATTTTTACCTTTTAACAATAGCTGGCCGTTTGATTATTTTATCTATTTTTCAGGTTGCTTTAGGAAAAACACAAAATTAACACTGATGGTCTACATTATAATTTACATAGTCTGGTTTTTAAATTTATAACACAACTAGCTGCTACCTGCGGCTTCGCCCGCGTTTTCACAGAAACTCGGTGTGCGAGCGGGATTAAAAATAGCCTATATGTTAATCTATCTGTCTTCCAAATTTCAGACAAATCCGTTCAGCCATTCGAGCGTGAAAGAGTAACAAACATCCATACATCCATACTTACAAACTTTCGCATTTATAATATTAATAGGACAAGAATAATGACCCATTTTGAAAACAATGTTTGATTATTAAATTTCACTTACCCCTTTTGTTAGACATTTCTGCTGCAGCATGCGCTGCGATTGTTTACTCTATCCCTTCCATACACCCTGCTCGTACTCAATAGTGACAGTTTGGTTTCTGTGGTCTTTAATTTTAAATATTATTTTGTAATGTTAAAGGCTCAATGACCCTAAATAATATTTTTTACGTGTTGGCCCAAATTTTCTTTTAAGAATAGACTACCAGGTAGCTGGTAATAGGCGAGCCTAGGTTTAGTCATATCAATAAGACCTCTACTAGTAGTGTTCCCGTGTTGGTCTGGGTCGGCTAATTAGGATAGACCATCTGCCTGTCTGTCAGGCGTTTTGTAAGAGGCGAGCACATGCTACAATATAAGTCATTACTATCAAGACCACTAGTGGTAAAGTGTTGTGCCGCAACTTGCCTAGGTAGGGATCCACTATCTTACCTGTTCCTGCCGCCATAATAACTGTGATGTTCCATTCTGGGTGGTAAGGCAGCCGGTGGAGTTGCAAAATAGGCTTTCCATTCCGGCCTAAGGATAATGCCTGGAACATCTAGGA
>NJDC01005485.1:255666-268939 GCA_002245475.1 Calephelis virginiensis
ACCTCTACTAGTATTGTTCACCGTGTTGGTCCGGGTCGGCTACTTAGAATAGACCATCTGCCTGTCTGTCAGGCGTTTTGTAAGAGGCGAGCACATGCTACAATATAAGTCATTACCATCAAGACCACTAGTGGTAAAGTGTTGTGTAGCAACTTGCCCAGGTAGAGATCCACTATATTACATATTCCTCCCGCCATAATAACTGTGATGTTCCATTTAGTTGCATAATAGGCTTATTTAGTTGCATAATAGGCTTTCCATTCCGGCCTAAGGATAATGACCTGGAACATCTAGGGACATAGGCAGTGGTTGTCATCTACTATCATGAGAGCAGTGTGTTCGCTGACATTAAAAAGAGTGCTGTACAACTTACTCGAGTAGAGATCTAATGCCTTACCTATTCCTCTCTCCAAAATGTAATCTTTGTTTGGCCTGGAGGCTAATAAAGCCAGTAGTCTAGGCAGCAAGTGAATATTGAGACCACATTCTTAGGACAGCGACCATCTCTGATAGCTATAGGCCAAGCTTGTCTCTTATTACCAAAGAGCCGTGAGCTTGTTCACTACCTTATCACGTCAAAAAGAATCTGATTTAAATGTTGTTATTTTTATAATAAGCTTAAGTTCACTTTAGCCTTCACAAACAGTATCCAACAAGTTCTAAGGAAATCTTTATAAAATGTTCGTTTCGAAACTCTTTGCGTAGAACTCAACCGCACAAAGCATTCTTTACATTTTTCACTTAGTTATAATAAAAATGTTTTCGTAATTTTATTTTTAAACCATTCCTTTGTTGCAGGTATGTATAAATTAAACGGGTAAATTATAAGGGTTTACCTATCCTGCTATAAAGGCGAAACAGGTAAGTTTTTAACATTTGTTGCCAACCGGAAAAAAAGCGTCTTTTTTTGCCTGCTGATGCGTTCTTGAAACAGGAACATGATAACAACCAGCACTTACGCTAAAATAACAGAAATAGATAAGGCAGTGGATAATAATCACCATGAAGTTGTAATGCTTTTGGGGGAGAGTCCTTTTGAGACTTACTCCTGGGGGTATAACCTTATCCATAATGTCAGTGCTTGTCATGGTCGTACTCCGTAAGGTGATAGAGTAACCTGATACTTTATCCGGAACACAGAAAGCATTTTTAAAAAGTCGACGTTTTTTTACAATTCAAGACTTGTCTGGGTTATCTTATTTCTTTTCTACGTTTAAAAAACTTATATTTGCATTCACTGTGCGACTAATAATAAATTTAGAAATAAACGGGTTGCACTCTGGGAGTGACGGCAGAAGTGAAAACTTTAATATTAACGTTGTGCATTTTTGATATTTTGGAATAGTTAGGGAACAATTTTGCACGAATTGTTTTAATGTCAGTATGTAAGTACTATCATTTATGAGGGAGAATACAGTATTCATTTATTGCGCTATCGTACACAAACATGACAACACGAACATACGCGCAAGCGCCCTGCAGCGTCTTACGAATTTTCGTCTTACGAAATTTCAGGTCACGTGTCCTGACGCGAATTTAGAAGTTTTTACCCATTCCAAAAAAGTGCGCAACGCTGCTAAAGAAGTTATCACTTCAAACAACTTATTACTTTTTTATACTGTACTAACTTACATATGCAGCTACGCCTGATGGCAAATTATACGGCGTCTTTATAAATTGTAGTCTATGCATTATTTTGTTGTATAAACTATACTACTGAGTAGTTTCATCAAAATTTATTCAGTAAGTTTTGCGTGAAAGAATAACAAACATCCATCCACACATTATTACAAACGGTTTATACTAGTAGGAAGTAGTTTAGAAACGTTTATATTAGTATGAAGTAGGATTCATGAAAAGATGTATAAAAAGGGAAAGATAGAAAGATAGGCAAGTCTACAAGGATCGTGATTCTTTACATGAGCTCATATCTCGCTTTCATCTAACATGGGATTTCGCGTGAAGATATCTTTATATATTTGTTTCAACATTGGTGATAATTTTGTCACTAAAGTTATTTTAAGTTATCGCTATCTACTTTCAACGAGAGTAACAGAAAGAGACAAAACACTTTTAGTGCTGTCAAATTAGACCATACACGTGTTTTCTACAGACGTTTAATCTAACTCGTACTCGGAAAACGTTGATTAAAAACATCACAATTTGACCTGTCTAAAACGTTCCATCTCTTTTGTTTTTGTTTCATTTGAAAAAGATAGCATGTATCTAAAATAAGTTTAGTTAGTGAAGATGATATGCAACAAGCTAATCTGAATATCAATTGAGCTGGACTCTTACGTAGACAACTTTAACATAAAAGTATAAAGTAAAATATCTTTACGCCCATATCCCCGAAGAAGGAAGCAGACGCACGAGTAGCCGAGGGCTCTAAGTCCCACAGAGTGATAGGTGGCAAGTCTATCGCCAAACCGGGCACATATCCAATCCCGAGCAATATTTTTTTTATTAGATAGTTGGAAAAAACATATTTTCTGTTTGTTGCCAACCCAGGATTCGAACCCGGGATATCATGAAGTCAATTCCAACACCTGGACCGCTAAACCACAGAGGCAATTTCAGAGAAAAATATTTTAATGAGATGTAAACTCGTCAGTTGACTGATTCACGTCAAATGAGTCAACCGAAGAATCCGGGAATGTCAATTACATTGTGATTCAATGTTGGTGTTACGCCAAGGTTTGGTCAAGTATTACAATGATGCATCAATGGTATTGATTTTTTGCTTAACCATTGACTATTCCATGAATACCTCACTTTAAATACATTTAAACAATATATTAAACCTAAATTAGTTAAAAAATTGTTTTGGATGTTTATAAAATTTATGTGGAGCTACTTCAGAACTATTTTCTTTTTAACGAAAAAATAATGATCTAATCGCGACGTGGTACCGTGGTACCCAATGAAATAGTTGGAATCGGTTTTTGTTGTTTTGCTCCGGCTTAATTATTATATGTAAGATGATATTACTTTTATTGTTTTTATGTGAAATCTGTATGTATATTACAAACATAAATAATTTTTATTAATTTTTTTACTAATTTATTACTAGAATTCAACGCTTCAATAAGATAGTTATGATAGTCGTAGATATGCCCATCACAACGCCATTTTCCCACATCCATAGACGTTATCTATAAAAAATGTGAGACTGAAACCAATTACACTTTTATGTAGTGTAATGTGATTTTGCAGCGCTGTTTAGCGCTTGTTGAATGACACATGTGATACCATCACACGCATGTAAAGCGGCTTTTAGTTACGCTTGAAAAAACAAGAAGATATTTTCTGATGAAAAATTCTCATAAGATAATGAATGAAAGAATACTCTTATTGTGATCCAACAATCACAATATTCGATACTATCATGTCATAGTATTTAAATTGAAATGAAAGTGCTGGAATTTTAAGGACACTGTGCCTCAACTTATTTTTAGCCTCCGACGGATAAAATGGGTGTTATACGAGTAAGTTTAACGTGTCTGTGTCTGTATCTGTCTATCTATAGTTTTTGAACGGATGGACTGTTTTCGATCCGGATTTCTTACTTTTTCTTGTTACTTGTTTGTTGGGACTATTAAAAAGAAAATTACTGTTATTGCCATAAACATTTGCTCCAATACGTCTAGTATGTATACACCGCTTTACAATTATTAACCACGTAATGTATATATAAAAGAAAAAATCTGGTAATATAATAACAGATAATGGACTCGGATTTTTAAATGCATCAAGATAATTGTAACAAATCGCCTGCCTCATACCTGTAGAAAAAGGTTTTATTGTTACATTATTTGAGGGCAAGGTTGTTTTTACAAAGCAATGATTTTCAAGGTTGAGCCCAGTTCGAACCTTTACAGATCATCATTTATTCTGAGATTATAAAGTTTTTATACCCCAAGTCATAAGCTTTAGTATGCGTTTACACTTGTTGATTTTTTAGATTTTAAGAGTGTAAAACAAATAACCTTAATAAAAATTCTTTATTAGAAAAATGGGTTTTAAATTATTTAATTTAAATTTTGGTGTAAACTAAGTAGCGTCTAGTTTTAAAAATTACTTTCGAGACATCTTTTTGGTGTTACATAGATTATGGACACTTGCTTTTGTGTAATTTGGTCTGTTTATTGCCGCATCAGAATAATCTTTTTGACCATTTTAGATCAGATTTTCATATTTATATTTACTTATTCATATTCGTACAATATTCAGGCAAAATGTAGTAAATATTATGTAAGTGTACATATCGGGATTGTATCCATTAAAGTTAATTCCAATAGGTCAACTAGTATTGTAGTTTTGAAACAAAATTTTAAGCATCACCTGCCGAGAGAAACCTGCCGATAGAGTGGACTGTAATGATCCGAGACATTAACCTATACTACTAATAACTACTACTTCTATCTAATAGTATCGGTTATAGTTCCAGTTCCATTACCGTGTGCCAGTTTTGACACGTTTGGAAACATGAAATTAAACACATTAGCAAATTTATATAATAATAGCCAGAATTCCAAATTTCTAACGCTCTTGTTACATAAGCATTGAGATTTAAACTTTTTTATCTCTTTCAATGCCTAAATATCATTATGAATTTTTTTATGTAGGTATCAAAATTGTTCGTTGTAGTATATATTTTAACGCTCTCGCTTATGATTTAAACTTTGAGTTTTGGACCTTATTTCAAATTCTTAAATATCATAAAGACAAAGTGTATATTTATAAATACTGTTTCGTGTTATATTTTAAACGCTTTCTTTTATGACTTGGGCCTTGTTCTAAGTCCGGTTGGATGGAGATTAATTGCTTAAACCTGCCGCTCGGTAAGTCGCCTAATGCGATTATCTTGTACCAAAAACAATGGGTCGGCGTTGTAATTTTTATTTATTATAAGCCTCCATGGCTTCCATCGATTGAGATTTATATCGATAATCTTATTCGAAATTCTTACTGCGTGCTTGTAATAGCGATTAGTTTCGCTTTTACGACCTTGGTGTTTTCTTATAAAGATATATCTTCGATATGTTTCATGACCGCCTTATTTAACGAGTGATTAGCGTACGTGCCTCCATCGAGGCTTGGGTTCGATTCCCGATGGGGGCAGGCATTTGTATGAATAAACTTTTAGATGTCTGCATTTCGAAGTCTGGGTGTTTATTAAATTTATTCTGGTTTTTATTTAAGTATTTCTATGTATTAGAATCGTTGACTAACACCTATAAAATATGCATATAATTTGCGTACTTTGAGTTTAGTTACTATTTGTGTGATTTGTTCAGCGATATTAAATTATTTTATTTATTCCCATAGTATGTTTCTTTTTATATGTTCGACCCCGGATAGGCCAATTCAAAATTATTTATTTCAATGTTCTCATAAAAACTAACGCTGCCTGGTAGCGGGCATGTGGTTGGCGATAAGTTTGCCATTTACCACATTGTGGGATTAAGTACCTTCGGTTAATCGTGGCTGTCCTAATTATGTACATGCATAACTTTTCTAGGATATGGGTGTGAGTATTTTTTTACGATAGTTAATTTTCCTAAGACAGCAGACAAGCAAGAGACTGTTCTTACGGTAAGAGACAATGCTGCCTATATTCAACAAAGATGTTACAGGTGCGGCCACTATTAGTCAGAGTACTTAATCACACAATGTGATAGGTGCAAGCTTAAACCAACAAAAAGCACTTCTTCAAAACCCGGTCATAGTTGTTTCATTAGAAAACTAGCGGCCCGCCTCGGCTTCGTACGGGTATACAATATACATGTAAAACTTTTAATAAAAAAACCGCATCAAATCCGTTGCGAAGTTTTAAAGATTTACTGCCTTATTCATAAAAAGCAGTTAAAGTGATTGGCCATCTCCATAATACAACATGTTATTCTAGTCCTATATTGTTCCAAAATCCAACATACGGGATATGTTGTCCTTGTGAAACTTGTCCAAACTTCAACGAAATCAAAATATTTCGATGCGTGTATTACAGAAAATTCATAAGAATACACAAATATTAAATAGCTATTTGTTGCATTTTGTCATTGCATATAAAAGCTGATTTTTCAGCTGTTTCAAATTTAGTCAGCCATTTTGTTGATTAAGGTTTTAAACAAGGGTCCGATGTTGTTTAAAGTGACAGCTATTTCAAAGTATATTTAAAAAACAAATGATTAACTCTAAATAGCGTTTATGAATAAATATTTTTTTAAACATTATTTAAATTGGTGATTTAAAGTTAAACAACGTTAATGAATAAGCCTGTTAAGCATCCAAATGGATAGAGAGGGTGACTTTGTTTTATACTATGTAGTAATTGGGAAATCAGAGAGAATTATCTGACCTGAGAATCGAAACCGCGACATCATCAAGTCAAATATCGCAACACTAGGCTATAGAGGTGATTTTTAAACCGTATATTTCAATTGCTCGATTATTATACCACTCGTGGTCATAGAGTTGTACCGCTGGATCTCTGCGCTCACAGCTCGGCTGGGATCGTTAATCACACGTGTTCCTGTCGCGTGTCTGTCTGTCTGTCAGCCCGTGTCACGCCCGGGGACATTACTCACCGGGGCTATTCTGTTACTAGTTTATTGGGGTTTTATTTAACGTGGAAACTAGATAGATAAAGGAAGATCTATACTTTCTAATGTTGGCGTTTGGTGTAATTCTGTTAAATGTTTTATACACATAATTTTACTTTTTATGTAATTGAGAATTTTGAAAGCTTTGTATTCTAAATATTGAAGAAAGTTTTTTTAAAATGTAAGCCATATCCCAAGGTATGTTTTTTTTTAATTCTGTTCACGTATTACGTCAAAACTAATGAATCGATTTTAATTTAAATACCTTATATTATTCCTTTTATTTATTTTGTTTTATTTTATTATTTCTATTTTTACGTCTATTGGAACGAAATCCGTGTAAAATGAGTTGAGATTTCTTCGATTGAAAATAAAATATTTTCGTTCCAGATGGACAAAATCAGACACATGGATGTTATGGCTTAGGTACTAAATATATTGAATTATTTTCATCATTGGCCCTTGGTGAAAATCCTTTTTGTAATATTGTATATATGATAAACTTTACTTTTAGTAATTAAGTGAAAAAGTACAAGTGTATTTATATTTAAATACTAGCCGACCCGACGGACTTTGTATTGCTTGACATTAACAGCTACTAACAGTTTGTTTCAATAATTTTTTTCCTATTTTCCCTGCAATTTTTCCGTTTTTTTCATAAGAACTTTCTCTGGATAATAAATAATATAATAAAATAAGAATTTCCAAAATTGTTCCATCAGTTCATGCGTGATGCGACGACTACGTGAAACGGGGATTTATTTTTATGTATGTAGTCTCGGTACTGAACCTTAAATAAAAAAAAAAATCCTCGTCTCCAGCCCGAGCACGAGACGAGGATTTTTTTATTTGGATAGTTGTTTAAATAAGTACTGCTAACTGTTGTAAACTTATTTAATTCCAAGCAGCTCATAAGAGACGAGTGTCAGTTTATTGTTTTTTTTATGATATTGGAAGGCAAACAAGCAGACGGATTTCCTGATGGTAAGAAATTTACGCCGCCTAGAGACACCAAAGGTGGTAATGGTGCGTTGCCAACCTGAGGCCGGGATGTTAGGCCTCGAGCAAAAGTTAGTTTACCGGCTACCTTACCTTCCAAACCGGAACACGTTATGACGTTATGGCGGCAGGAAAGGTAAGGCGGTGCTACCAATCCGGGTGAGTTGCTGCGAAACGCTACTACAACGGTACCATGGTATTGTTACTGATACCGTGACTATGAGAAGTTTATAGAATTTTGCATGGAAACCCCGGGAAAGGGAAAGGATTTCGAATTGGGACCACCATCATCATAACTTGCGCTCGCGTCTAAAGAGTCTGATGAGTATGAATGACATTTTTTCTCACCTGCAGGAAATCTTTATCCTTCTTTTCAATAAAAAAAAACTTTTATAAGTAAGTAAGTAATAAGTATCTTCACGCACAAAGATAGGCAGGCAGAGGTACAACCAAGGCACCCACGACTAGCCGAAGACACTAAGTCCCACAATGTGATAGGTAGCAAGCCTATCGCCAACCGGGCACATTTCCAATCTCGACCAACATTTTTTTTATTAGAAAATTGGAAAAATCCAATTTTTTTTGTTGGCCGACCCAGGATTCGAACCCGGGACCTCATGCAGTCAAGTCCAACACCCGGACCGCTAGACCACAGAGGCAGAAAGAACTTTTACTAATTCAAAAGGTATACTTATCCGAAATTGAAACTTTGATAAAGTCCCGTACAATCGTTCCCATCGTTCACCGTTTAAACGTCTGGCTCGCAGTGCCTTTGGCTTTAGATCACCAGCTGGATTCCGGGTTCGATTCACGGTCTAGATAAGGTACGCTTCCCGCTCTTTTACAAGTTATATCCCTGTGTTGCTCGTTCGAATTGCAACATTGTTGTTTAACGGTACTTGTCTTAGGAATTGTTTTGTGAAAGCATTAACAGGGTGTGTTTTTACGTATTAAAGCAGTATTCTTAAAATATGTAAATGCAAAAAGATTAATGCAATTTGATTCGTTTTTTAAATCCATCCAAATTAAAAAAAAAACATTATCCAGTACTTATTTGGAGGCCTTTATTAGGGCCTATATAACATCTATAAAAATATTTGATGGGATATATAACCTCGGTTTTGTAAAAGTCGATTAAAAATTTTGTCGAGTGCGTAGATATCTTTATTTAAGAGATATTAATTAAATCCTTATTTAACCTTAGCCTGCCGCCGCTTAAGATAGCCCAGGTTTTAAGATGGTTCATTTTTAATATATTGTATTTTTTGGAGTTTGAAAGAATTTAAATTACTACCTACTTAACATCGTAACATATTTTATACTCTTTTAAACTTTCAAAAATACAAAATGTTGCAAATGGGCCGTCTTAAG
This sequence comes from Calephelis virginiensis, assembly GCA_002245475.1. NCBI lineage: Eukaryota > Metazoa > Arthropoda > Insecta > Lepidoptera > Riodinidae > Calephelis > Calephelis virginiensis. The sequence goes on from NJDC01005485.1 coordinate 264,642, forward strand.
AACTGGGCCATTTATGGCTCAAGTACGTACATTTAACTCATCAATCTGGATGTTTTTTTATGTGAGAGGGCAGAGAAAAAGCACACGGTAAGAAGCTAAGAGATAACGTGGCCTATAGACATCATAGATGTTACAGGTGCGTTGCTGTGCCGTGTCTACTGGCTACCCTACGCTCCTAGCTGGAACATTGCAAAATCATTATAGCGGCAGGAATAGGTTACGTAGATCCCTTACACGTGCGAGTTTGCTACACAGGTCTCTACGACCAGTGGTCCTGTTATTGATGACCTATACTTTTAACCATAGCTCCCCTCTTACGAACTGCCTGGCAGAGAGGCGTACAGTCTATTCTACTCACATGTTTAATGTTTAAGTTCTAATGCGTTTAGAGAATCCCACTCTAGGATTTTCATACAAAACTTGCAAATTGGCAAAAACTGTTTGCATTAGTTTTCGAAGAAAAGAGAAATTTGACCAGGATTTTATTGTTATTCAAATTTTGGTTTTAGATTTAGTATTATCAACATTTGCCGGTATTGCCATATCCTCTCCCTTTTGTACTCTATTCTTTTAGGTCCATTTGCGCCTATTTATTTACAGGTGAGATTGAAGTTTTATAACAGTGAGGTATAATTTCTCAGGTCCAGTGATAATTATTCTCTTCAAGTTCCCTCTCGAAACATTTGTTACAAACAGTGAAGATTAGGAGTTCTCTCCCTGTAGATATCAGGAGAGCTCCAAATATTAATATTTTTAAAAGTATGTTAATGCGTCACTATCTACGTTCACTGTAATTTAGGTTGCATTTGAATTTTCTTGTTGTTTGAAATTCATAAAATCATAAAAGTTGCCATAGATATTTTAAAAGAAATGATAAAGGAAGCTTCTACCTCAAAATATTACTTTGGTATTAAATATACCTTTAATTAACACCTTTAATTTACCTTTGTCGCCTCTGTGGTCTAGCGGTCCGGGTGTTGGACTTGACTGCATGAGGTCGCGGGTTCGAATTCCGAGTCGACCAACAAAAAAGAAAATTGGATTTTTCCAATTTTCTAATAAAAAAAGTTTTGGTCGGGATTGGAAATGTGCCCGGTTGGCGATAGGCTTGCCACCTATCACATTGAGGGACTTAGTATCTTCGGCTAGTCGTGGGTGCCCTGGTTGTGCCTCTGCCTACCTCTTCGGGGATATGGGCGTGATAAGTTGATTTGATTGAATTTGATTTCGAATTGAATTGGCCAAGGAATTTCTATGCAGGATACAAGATAAGTAATCATTTGCAAACCACATAATGACACATACCCAAACAAATGGTGCGTTGAATTGTAGGTGACCATTGTTTAAGGATTTCTCGTATTATTTTATTGCGGTCTATTTCACTGTTCCATGTTATGAACTCTATCATCATCACACTAGTCGTTTATCACCATTATTCTTAATACTTAGAAGTGTTGGTCCGACCTCATTTGTAGAATAGACCATCTGCCTACCTGCCAGGCAGCTCGTAGGTATAGGCTTACCGTCACTGAGACCATGACATTTGACTAGGTGGTAGAGTTTCGCAGCGACTCGCGGATTGGTACCACCGCCTTACCTATTCCAGCCGCCTTAACACTTGCCGTTTGACGAGTTCCGGTTCAGATTATAAGGTAGGCGGTACATTTACTTTTACTCGAGGCCTAACATCCCGGCCTCAGGTTGGCAACAAACCATTACCACATTTGGTATCTCCAGGTGGCGTGAATTTCTTATCATTAGGAAATCCGATTGCATATTACCCTTACAATATCGTAAAATAAGAAAAAGTGTAAAGCTAGTGTTTTGATGAGCCCATTAGTGCTCTACGTCTTCTAGCCAGGGTTTTTAGCATCTGTGTGTGTTTTAGCGATCTGGTTGTTAGATTTGACTTCACGGGGTCTCGTGTTTGAGTCCTGAGTAGGGTAAATAAGCGAGAATATGTTTTTAAATTTTTAAAGCAACATTGACGGGGATTGGGTAAGTGACGGTGGCAATAAGTTTGTCACGTTAGCACCTTTAGTGTATTTAGGTGGCGCGGATTTCTTACCATCAGGAAATCCGTCTGCTTGTTTGCCTTCCAATATCATAAAAAATATACCACATTATGGGACTGAGTATCTTTTGTTGCTTGGTGGGCCCCTGCTTAATTCTTTAAGTATACTGAAGTGAAGATACTTTGTAAAGGAATTCCACAATGAGTCACAAAGTGAAACAAACCGCAGAATAACTGCGCAAGCGCAAACAAATGATCTGTTGATTTGAAAGTGTCAGCTACAGCAGACCGTTGCCTGTGAGGTGTTCGAGTATTATTTTATCGATGGTAATACATTTGTCATTGACTAATAAAGCCTGCGGCTATTTTCAACTTCACTACTATAGCTTAAAGATAAGTAATTTTTAGCTGTATTATGTATTTTTAACTTCCGAATGAAAAAGAGGGATGTCACCAATTTGACGTGTCTATGTGTGTCTGTCTGTGTCCGACCGATTGCAATTCGATTTTTTTGTTTAAATCTAAATTTCTTAGCTACCTACATTGCAGATAAACTTTGTTGGGGTTTATTAAATTTTTAATTTTGTGATAGTTATCAGACGCGTTAGGCGTTGCATAATTAAACTTATGTGACACAAATCGTCGTTCACATTGACTTCTGTAAAAATCTTCTTTCTTTCTTTAGGTTTTGGCGTTCACGTAAGCATTTTGTTAGAAATATGCATCAAATTTACCAAAATCAGGATTCAATTATTATTAGTCATATGACGTCAATAAGTCATGTCAAAGTATTGGGTAAAGCGGTTGTCTCATTACTCAAGCTCATAGAATGGGATTTGGCGGCAATCGTCATGATTATTTCATTTGTACACCTTTATAAAGAAAATGTGAAATGAAAACGATAGCTTTTCCACCTTTCAAATTGTGAGAGTTAGTCTTCGGTTAGTCAGGGTTGGTTGAACCTGTTGTGAAATCTGCTTATCTCTTCGGGTATATGAGATATGCTTTTTTTGTTTTCCGAGTTCAACTCGTTTGTCAAGTCATATAGGATTACTCGTTATATCTGGAACCCGGTAAAAGAGTTCTGCCTAAACTTTTTCCGTCTGTCCACAAAAAATTAGATGCCTATTTACCTAAACATTGTTTAAAATTGACATCCAATCTCTAACGTAATATACGTGGATGTTGAAACAACATAATATTAGTTGAAAATCCAATTAAAAGAGTGTTTATTAAGCTGTGTTTCAATTTTCTCTCAGTAAGACGGTTAATGTCTTTCAGTATTTTAAAGTTTGTTCAAATGAAATATCGTATATAATAACAAATAGTATTGTAACCTGGGTCCATGTTTTCGATTGCAAAGGTGAAAGTTGTTTTGGATGAATGTATCTGTCGTCGGTATACAGTGAAACTCCATGGTCAACAGACAAAGACGGACGGCGGAATAAAGCATTTTAAAATATGATACATCAGTCATATGAACCGCGATTATCCACAAAACCCAAAGTTGTTAACACTAATGTTGAATGTTCTGACTTCATTAGGAACAGAACGACGAGAACAGTTAAAATCACATGCTGTCATACTTTTAATTGAATCTAGAAACATTGGTGTCTGGAATCCAGAGCGTCCTCTTGACGCCGATGTACAAAAAGTGGATTGGGCAAATTAAAGGATCGAGCTTGTCCGTTAAATTTGTTCTGTATTTCGATTTTGTAAAGCTCTTTGTGCGTCGCTATACATTAGTAAAAAAAAGTATCTTCACGCCCACATCCCTGAAGAAGTAGGCAGAAGCACAACCACGGCACCCACTAGCCGGAGACACTAAACAACCCAATTTTCTTTTTGTTGTCCGACCAGGGGTTCGAAACCGAGACCTCAAGCAGTCAAGTCCAACAACTGAACCGCTAAACCACCGAGGAGGAGGATAATAGGAAATCAAATACCACCAAGTTTTCCGAAAGTTATTGTTTTGGGAACTTAAAAGACAAGCCATATTCTACCTAAAAAATCTGTATTCTTTATCTGTATTCTATACTGTATAATGACATGAACGCCATTGTACACAAAATAATATCCTAAAGAATAACTTATAAACCACTTGTCAGATCTTGACCAAATTTATTCATCACCTCTGAATCATGACCCCATTTTTAGAAAAAGAACAATGAAAATCTATATGCTATTGACGAAGTAATTACGTAACAAACAAACATACATACGAATTATTAACCTTCTTTTTGGAGTCGGTTAAAGAATAAAATGCCGTATCCATAGTTTAGTG
>NJDC01005488.1:0-17403 GCA_002245475.1 Calephelis virginiensis
TCTTCGGCTAGTCGTGGGTGCCTCTGTTGTACCTCTGCCTACCTTTTCGGGGATATGGGCGTGAAGATACTTTTTTTTTGGTATTATCAGAAGGCTGTGTCAAGAGTCTCCTAAACCGGGATGGTAGTATGAAGATAGTAATAAAAGCAAAGGATGTCAGGCAGGTATGCAACGATTCTGACACTTGGCAGTCGACACTTTCTCCGTACCCTGCAAGAGGCTATATTTATACGTGTGTGTAGGAAAAAAAATGAAATCTTTTTTTTATTTCTTGTCGGTATGTATTAGCGAACCTTCATTGCTCCTTCCTGTCTTATTTAAAATCTATGCCAATTTTTTCGAAGATTATAACGATAAATATGAAAACATCTTTATTTGTAACCAATGTACGTGCGAGTGAAGTCGAGGACACTCATTAAATAGAAATAATTGGCAAAATGTAATCCAATAATAACATACTCGGATTTTGAAGGCTATTTTTAGATTAGCGACACACTTGCTGTTTTCAGAATTCTGCAAATCCAGACATTAATTTATTTGTATGCAGTTGTGTGCAGTTCATCTGAACATTTTCTAATTTACAGTTCCAAGAAACGTAGAGGAAAATTGTTATCAATTACTGTATTGTTCCATAAATATAGCGCAGTATAGTGAGCTCTGTAAATAATTGTAACACATTATACATGCCTACATTTATATTGAGTCGAGAATAATATCCTTTATATAAATAACATATAAAATAGGCCCGTGTTGGTCCGGACTCCTTTGCAGAATAGACCATCTGCCTTCCTGCCAGGCAGCTCGTAAAAGGCGAGCATAGGCTTACCGTCACTAAAACCGTGACATCTGACTAGGTGGTAGATTTTAGCAGCGACTCGCTCGGATTGGTACCACCGCCCTACTTATTCCTGCCGCCATAACGTCATGACGTGTTCCGGTTTGGAGGGTAAAGAAGCCAGTAAACTTAGTTTTGCTCGAGGCCTAACATCCCGGCCTCAGGTTGGCAACGCACCATTACCACCTTTGCTGTCTCTAGGCGGCGAAAATTTCTTACCATCAGGAAATCCGTATGCTTGCTTGCCTTACAATATCATAAAAAAAACATATTTATTACACTAAATGCACCCATGACTTCGTTCGCAACAGTCTGTAATAAACAATAACCTGATTTAAAAATATGAATATTATGATTGGGATTTATTCATTTCCCTTCATTATTACCCTCTTCATACAAACACGCCGATTCCGGAGACTTAAACCAACCTCGGATAATATCCGAGCGATCTGATCGTGGAATCTCAGCCTTGGTATATTCACATATCCCCGAAGATGTAGGCAGAGGGACAACCAGGGCACCCACGATACAGACCTGTTATATGTGTAGATACTAGCTGTCTACACCGGATTTACGTGACTAGCATTAACTACACGTGTATATGTTGGATGGAGCATGCAACATATACACGTATAGTTGCAAGTAATAAACTTACTAATCCTTCGAAAATTATTCCTTCAGCTTGCTTACACGGTGAAAAAAGTTCTGCAGTGACTAGATTCGTATTTGGTACTATCCACTGTTTTTATATTCCTATTATCGTACCATCATGTTCAGTGCTCAGTACTGAAGTATAGGTTTAAAAATTACAGTATCCGGTAAAGGTGTCCTTTACATATACATACATACATACATACATATCTTCACGCCAAGTCCCTTACGGGGTAGGCAGAGAGTATCGAGTGCCAGACCTCACGATCCTGACAAACCTGTCTTGCTTCCTTCACATTCATAACCCTTTTCATACAAACACGCCGGTTTCGGAGACTCTTGACACCACCCTCGGATAATATCCGATTGATCTGATCGTGAAATGTCAGCCTTGGTCTCCCCGGGTACCTACATCCATCCACATTCGCATTGTATATCTGCTTTGTCAATCTTTCATCTGTCATTCTTTCCACATGACCGAACCAGCGGAGCATGCCCTTTCGCATTTTAACACCAACACTTTCTTTCAATCCCACTCTTTCTCGGATCTCACTGTTACGAATGCGGTCAACGAGCGTTACACCACAGATTTTTCGTAGTGCTCTTATTTCGACCGCATTTATCCTACTTTCATACTCTTTCTGACATACCCAACTCTCGCTTCCATACAGTAACGTCCTTTACATATAAATAGCAATTATTGTTAGACATTTAAAAAATCGTGGTAGCTGGAAGCCAATTATCAAATTCACTAGCATGAAAAAAACGAGTAGTATAATACAATTAAATCACCGTAAAACTGCGAAGAACCGACTTCGATTTCAATAAGTAAATCATTAACGTACCAAAAAAATAAGTATTTTCGTCAAAATTCAATTCAGAATTGCATTCCAGAGTAGATGGAAATAGGACCACTTCGGAAGAACGTTTTTTCAAATAAAAAAACTATTTTTTAAAAATGGGTTCAGAGATGACGGAAAATTTATTTAACATACATAAAAAATATGGAGTCTTATCATATAACCTCCTTTTTTCGAGGTCGGTTAAAAGGAGATTACCATCAAGATTTCTTCACTGACTGGTCATCACCTACTGTAGTAGATAGCACACGTACAGATATCGTCACCGTCACGTCTATTTGTAAAACAAGTGAAATATCAATAAACGGCTGAATCTAAGCCATTCATAATGCGACATTATTGCGACTATGATTCGACTAACTTACTATCTGCCTAGAACGCGTAAAGTTTAACATGTACGACTAAAATGGGTCTAGTGACTTTATAAGACACTTAGTAAAAAAATCGATATAAGATATTTTACATATGCGCAGCAGTCAAGCTTTTTAAATAACAAGATTATGAGTATTTCACAAGTGCATAGTCATGCTTACTGTTTTTTGTCTGCATTATTTTGTAGATATTATAGATTAAAGAATATAAGTATTTTGACTAGGTATATCGTTGCATTCAGCTGAGACCGTACTAACATTGAAATTTAAGTTTCCATGAAATGTAGATGAGAACCATCTCGAACACATAAGATTTCAAACAAAAAAATCCACATCAAAATCGATCCATCCGTTCAAAAGTTATGATGCGACAGACGGATATTAGTATAACGATGTCGCATATAAAAAATCACTTCTAACTCATGAATTGCTAGAGCGACTTTAAAAAAACTTGTTTTATTTTGATTTGTTTTAGGCTGGAATAGCAAAATAACTATCATAACATTTGAAACTTTAAAATAAATAAAATCAAGTGGTAGAAGGCGGGCAGCACAAAGTTTGACGGGACTGCTAGTAAAATGTACATACAAAACTTAAAAAAAATAATGTCACAGACCCGTTCCAATCTGGCAACGGTGTCGGACCGTTCATGTCACGCTTTACACGCATACACTATCACTCGAACATAAGTGTTTATCATTTGATATTACCTAATCGTTTTTATATGTGTTATTTTATTATTTCCTATAACTATTAACGACGACTGGTGTATATGGTTTCTCGATTCAATCGAATACTTTTTCTTAATCAATCTTATCTTATGGCGTACCTAACACCAGTAATGTTTTAAATAAGCCCGGTTTTTTTTTAAATTATATTAACGGTACACTGATAAAGTTTGTAAAAAATTAATTTATTAATTAATTAAATTAAAATTAGAATAAAGTATATTTCAAAAAATGTGCAATGCAATTAACAGTGGTGGCAATTCTGTTATGAAGTTTCCTACCAAACAAATTTTGAGTTATCGCTATCTTCTTTCAACGAAAGAGACAAAACACGTTTGAGGTGTGAGATTAGTTTGTACATGACATTTCTACAGACTTATTCTATTCCTCGGAAAAAGTAGATTAAAAACATCACATGTTGACATGTCCGGACTAATCTTAAATATGTCTAAAATGTTTACCCCTGGTTCATTGGAAAAAGATAACATACAACTTCAGCTGGTAGATATCTTTTTCTTGTAAGTTTAGTTGGTGCTCAGAAGAATTACAACCAATATCTAACCTTCCCCACCGAGTGCCCACGGCGGACAGTATACTGTAATAATCATTGTAATTTGATATTTAGATTTCATTTTATTAATTTAGAAACGGCACTAGGTCCAGCCACCAGGAAGAGGAGAAACCAAAGATGTCACCATTCGTTTTTGAAGTTATACTTCTTTTGGCGCAATTGGGAAAAATTATGAGAGTGAATTTGTACGATGCGCGCGCACACCGACAGAAAAAAGCAACATCCTGAAGTTAGTTGCGAACCTTTTTATTAAGTATTTTTGGATTGTTACGCCAAAGAAGTATAACTTCTTACGTGTGTACATGAGTACACACACTCTTTTTTACTTCTGAGTGAGACGCTTCCAAAGCCAGCGAAAGAACTAGAAAATGCGCCCATTTAACATGACCGCCATTGAGGCAATGCAATATTGTGATTTCGCGCCGAGATGAAAAAGGATCAAGGATGTCACTCAGCAGCGTAAATTCAAGTAGCTAGATCAGCCGACAGCAGCGCTACCACTATGTCTATATTCCTTGACTTTGAATTGGAGCTAAGATTGGTGTACCTGACAGGCCATAGTAAATGTAGGCAGAGGCACCACCAGGGCACCCACGACTAACAGAAGTATAACGTGTTATAGGTGGTATGCCAATCGCCAAACGGGCACATATCCAATCCCGAGCAACATTTTTTTATTTAAAAATGTGAAAAACCGCATTTTCTTCTGGCTACCTCTTCGGGGATATCAAGATACTTTTTTTAGTAAATGTATGTAATTTCTTTCTTAGTCAGATGCTGCTACCGCCGGTGGTGGACAAAGGACTTTAGAACCAGTCATACACAAACACATACACACATTAAGAACACATATACGCCTATCGCAACGGCTTCTCACAATAATAATTGGCTCAGCAAGAAAAAAATAAACATATCATTGACTGTATAATATTAGTTTGTAAGAACGTTACGTACTCCGCCTAACCACAAAAAAATTAAGACGCCTGTTTAATTAAATACTGTCAATTTGACATCTAACAAATAGCATGCTATAAGTGAATTACGTGGCAACATGTTATTAGTTGAAAATCTTTTAGTCGTGTTTATTAAAAAAAACATGTGTTCAACGAGTGTTTAATTTTTTGTAGTAAAACGGAATAAGTTTAAGTAATAACAGTACGTATTATAATATTCCATCTTTATTTAAAGCTGAGCCTTACAATTTTATAGCAAAATTCAAAAAATGAATTCATGAGAAATTGAGCTCACCTATGTAAACTAATAACCGATACCAATTTATTTTTAGTTTTGTATGATAATGGAAGGCAAACAAGCAGACGGATTTACTGATGGTAAGAAATTAATGCCGCCTAGAGACACCAAAGTTGGTATTGGTGGCTTGCCAACCTGAGGCCGGGAAGTTAGGCCTAGAGCAAAAGCAAATGTACCAGCTACCTTATCCTACGAACTGGAACACTTCAACGGCAAGTGCTGACGTTATGGTGGCAGGATTAGTCTAGGCAGTGGTACCAATACCACCTGGTTAGATGACACGATGTTAGTAAGCCTACGCTCGCCTTTTACGAGCTGCCTGGCAGGAAGGCAGATGGTCTATTCTGCAAATGAGTCCGGACCAACACGGGGAAGCAATTATCATTATTTTTGCCTATTAAGCTAAACAAGGTCAAAATGTGAATGTCATGGCATAACAGATATAGACTTAAAAAAAGATAACCGTGATCCAATCTAACCACTCTCCAAGGACATCTTTCCGCATCTGACCGTCCATTATCTGTTCACGCGGTCCGCTAATGAACACCAATCGTACCTTGTACCGGCCATTTGTCAACCACTAAAATTGTACAATTGCAACGTGCTAAATAAAGTTTACTGCGTTCATACCGAGCAAGTTCCAATCTAGGAATTACTACTATTACCACTAATTTAATTACTAGGCACTTGTGCTTCTAACGACACCTTTGATTATATCACTTTTTAATTCCATAAAATAAATTTGTTCTCCTCGATTCTGTTATTAAGAACATTATATTTTGGAACCGATTAACAAAGAGAAGGCTCTTAAGAGTGTTGCCACATAATTAAATGTAAAACGAATTCTAGCACACTAACTGAGACACTAACTGAGCCACTAAACAACGAAGCCTCTTTGACATGTTGGTCTAAAATGAATTTAGAGATATACGTTATAAAACATGCACTAAAAATATTTTTTTAGTTTGTATATAAACGTTGGCGTAATCAATAAAATTCCAATATAAAAATATTTACTCACCTTCTGCAGGATTTGATACGGCGTCGTGAACCAGCGACGCTAAACATCCTGATAAACCTGCAACAGAATTATTTATTTAAATAATTTATAATAATTATTGGGTGAATATAACTAATCACTACTATACTCTATATTGTTTTTGTATAGAGAATACGTGATGCCATAACTTTGGACCCTTTTTATGAAAATTGCGCGGACGCAGTGGCATAAAATTTGGCACACTTATAGTTTATGTGTAGGAGAAGTGCAGAACGCTAATATTTTTCAATAATAATGCTTTAAAGTACATTAAGTCAATAAACAAAACATTACCCACACTACCATGCATTTGACACACACAAACAAATACATTGATGATAACGATAAAATATCACAGATGGCTCACTAAAAAGTTTGGAAACAAAGTAGTTGGTCTTGGGAAATGAAGATGGCGTTCTTATCACCAAGATATTAAAATTTATTATGGTCGAATTTTGACCAACGAGTGACACTAGTAGAAGACAAATAAGCAGAAACATCACAGCAAATATCAGTGGTCGCCAGAGTCTCAAAAGTTTTAACCTTTCCTTCTACAAAAAGCATGATAATAAATAATAATAAAAATGAATGATAGCTATGATTTTAAGCAGTAAAATACAACCATATAATGGAACGTGAAGAAAAGATTACAAAACAACAATAAGTGCAACCACTTTGTAATCTTTTATAATTATTTTTAGCGCAATTAATTATTCATATTTTTATAAAAAAAACTACAAAATACGACAATCCTCAATGGAGTGTTTGTTTTTTAATCTTTATTTATTATTTTTAGCGCAAAAAATTATTAACATTTTTATAAAATAAAAACAAGAAAATACGACAATCCTCCATGATGTGTTGAACGCCAACCTCATATCAATGACGTCACGTTAGAGTAGGAAAAAAAGACGGGTTACACTCCGGGAGTGCCGGCAGAAGTGAAAACTTGAATATTAACGTTTTGCATTTTTGATATTTTGGAATGGTTAGGTAAAAGGTAATTTTGCACGAATAGCTATAATTATCAGTACGAAAGTACTATGATTAATGTAGTATAATACAATAGTCTTATGCTTAATCGCACGTTTTTGGATTCCCACTGCAATCGTACAATCCGTAAAATGTACTAGTACACCTTATTAGTACTATTAGTTCCTACCTATTAGTATTCTGTGCTAAACCATGAAACTTCAGTACGCTTCAGTATCTACCTACTAGTAGGGCCACTTCATAATTTACCTCGGCCAGTTAAAATAGCATTACTTATGAGATAAAATACGATAAAATATTTAATTTTTCAAACTTATACATAATTCAATTCAATATAATATATGTGTATATCGATTTTTCTTCTACTATTATTTCCGTTGTTAAACTTACAACTTTTTCAAAAACAGCTAAACTTCTTTACCATGCTGTACTGTAATTTCTATTAACTGAGAAACTATGATATTAGGTATATCAAAGTTAGAAGTTAGAAGTCGCAAACAAATTAAAAGATGTTTTATCAAACTAGTCTCTATTTCATCTACCACAAACTGAAAAGCAGTCAAAGCAAGAAACAGTTTACACTTTACAGTACATTATTTAATACTGCAGAACAAACAACGCGAGAGACCGAATCGTAGTAGTTTATGCGATTGTTTTACACTCACTCGTACTGGTATTATCCATTGCGAATCCTATACTGTTCTGAAATATGTAAGTAATACAAAAACAGCAATGAATCTACGTTTTATTTAAGATCTCGCGCAAGCACCTGCGCCGCCGTCTTGTTCGCGCATGCGCAGTGCGCCGTCTTACGTTCTGACACGAAATTAGAAGTTTTTACCCATTCCAAAAAAAGTGCGCAACGCCACTAAAGTAGTTTTCACTTCATAAATAGAGTAAGATGGATCGGCTCGACTAAATTACTTACTAATCTACTCGACTGCATTTTTGTTGTTCAGACACATTTAGTTACAAAATTACTCGAGACTCGACTAAAATACTAGCCCAGTGTGAACTAGGCTTAGTGCTGTCAGATTAGTTGGCACACGACATTTCCACAGACATATGTGAATTACAAATATCACAATTTGACATATCCGAACTAATCTGATATTTCTCTAAAATGATGCATCTCTTTTCATTATGTTTCATTGGAAAAAGATAGCATACACTTAAAATAAGTTTAGTTGGTACTCAGCAGAATTACCAACATTTTATGATAAATCTACTTTACTGCTTCGTTACTTCAATTTCCTTGAAACGGTACTCAGAACAAGCTAATTGGTAATAATTTAGCTGGTCGATATTTACCGTGTGTGATGTGGTCGTGACGGTGGCGCGTCAGCTGCGAGAGCGTGTGTTTGCTCTGCTCGTAGGTGGCGAAGAAGCAGGCGTGTGCCGGCCCAGCACCCAGCACAACCGCCGACATGCCGCGGATCGGCCTGGACATAAAAACCACAATAAGGCATTGCAACTACAATAGGTTAAAAGCAATCTTCGTCCCGTGTTGGTCCGGGCTCCTTTGCAGAATAGACCATCTGCCATATTACCAGGCAGCTCGTAAAAGGCGAGCAAAGGCTCACCGTCACTAACACCGTGACATCTGACTAGGTGGTAGAGTTTCGTAGCGACTCACCCGGATGGGTACCACCGCCTTACCTATTTCTGCCGCCATAACGTAATGACGTGTTCCGGTTTGGAGGGTAAGGTAGTCGGTAAACTTACTTTTGCTCGAGGCCTAGCACTCCGGCCTTAGGTTAGCAGTGCACCATTGCCACCTTTGGTGTCTCTAGGCGGCGTGAATTTCTAACCATAACCATCAGGAAATCCGTCTGCTTGTTTGCCTTCCAATATTATAACAAAAATCTGAAATATCAAAGCTTCATTAACGATGACTACTCCAAAACATGAATAGATACATATTGATAAGGAAATGTTGGTGATACTACAGCAAATAACAACTCATAAAGTCGAGTTGTTGCTCCCAGTTACCCTGGGAGGTACACATCCATCATTACCAACGTTGGTGAGCATCACAGTTTTCCCCGTATTGATCCGGGTCCGCTGAGTGGAATAACCCATCTGCCAGGAATATCGTAAGAAGCGGGGACAGGGCCAAATATAGGTCATTATCAACAAGACCACTGGTAGTAGAGTGCTGTACAGCATCTTGCCCGGGTAGGGATCCACCACCTTACCTACTCCTGAAGCCATAATGACTCTATCATGTTCCGGTCTTGAGGGTAGGGTCGGTCGATTTGCACAAAATGCTTTGCAACCCGGCCTCAGGACAGCGACGCACCTGTGACATCTGTAGTGTGTATAGGCCACGATTCTTACTGCCAGGAATGCCATGTGCTTGTTAGATGTTAGATCACTTAAAAAGCCTTGCACATGTAGTCCAAGGTTACGTCCTTAAAATAGTGACGAATGACCAATTACTGGAATTTGATGAATATTATTCTTAGACATTCCCGTTGCCAGCATTTGTGACAATCTATAAATACTCCGTTTTAAATGCTCAGTTAAATTTAACACTCGTGAAATAATTTTCATTACATATGTGCGTGTGTTAGATTCTGTGAATGACTACCGATTTTTTTTTGTGACATTCACTTCATTTTCTGTTGTTTTAATATATGAAACCAAATATTTTGTAACCGCAAGTCCTTTTTTCAGTCTTTGCCTTTGCGTTGTCATTTGTATAATTAATAACCTTGAAACAGACGAGTTACTAACAGTTTTCATGGGGAAAATGCAAGGGTTGTTTTTCTATTTTTCTAAATGTCATCCTTAATCAATTATTAAAATAATTTATTAGATCATACTTATTAAATTATTATAATTGACTCCTCATAAAGTATACTTCCACTCGTGTTAGGTAGAGGTAATAACTTTTTAAGACGCTTTTATTTTAATTAATGATTAGTACTATCCATACTTCCATACTTTTATATTTTAAATGCGAAAGTTTGTACATCTATTGCTCTTTTACGGCTAAACCGATGAACCGATTTTGATGAAATTTGATATGTAGCTAAAAATCCGCCTTCAAATAAAGGTGACTTTTTTCAAAATTTAACCTTCAAAGGTTTGCATGAAAATCGTAAAACTTCTACACTGACGAAATAACCTGCAAATAGCCAGTTTATGATAAAGTCCAAAGTCCAGCTATTGAGACGGTCTAGCCAAGTGTATAGGAATCTCTGCTTACCGATGTGGCAATATATAGTAGTTATATTATGTATGTTATGTATACATTCAAAAATTCGTACAAGTTTCACTTTTTTGCATATTCACGGTCACGGTCCGGCATCGAACTTGGCTTCGGACGATAAATATAAATATTTTTTATAAAAAAACTGATTACATTATAAAATGTGTCGATAGTAACAGCATCTGAACCTAGTCACCTTCCGCACAATCTCGTGCAACGCGCGATATCTTATCACTGCTGTCACAATATACTTACTTAATTTTATTTAATTACAGATATGGGTTTATAGGTTATATATTATATACTATATGTAGCGTCTTTCAACAACCAAATAAATTGCATGATATCTTATCGATAATATTGGTAACAGGAAAAATTTTCTACTGTTACATGATACGAATAGTCATAGATCCTAACGCCAAATTTTAAAGAAGTCTTCCACGCCGAGTGTACTTAGAAACATTGTAATAAATGTTGATTTAGGGCCAATGTTAATAATGTATCTCAATCTAATGGATTTTAAGCAATCTATATTGCTGCGTATCCGCCGGCCTATCTTATATCTCATTTCCATATTTATCCTGTGCACAGATATATTATTGGCAGGCGATAACATAAAAATAGATCAAAATATCAATCTGAGACAGCGAGTTTCGGATTAAGATTGATTATTAATATTGGCCGTTAAAAGTCTTTTAAATGTCTGCACTTACATTATTGTATCAGAATCAGAAAAATCTTTATACGTAAATCATAAAAGTATGACTTGTGGGCGTCGACATTTTTATGAACTACTACTACTCGATCGGAATCGCGGCAACACACAGAAGATCCGGCGAAAGAAACTCAGCGGGCTTGTCTTTTTTCAATACTAATAGTTACATTACATGACTATATGTATACCCACCTATATAAATATGAACACCAAAACCAAGCGACGAACTGGTATGGGTGGAAAAATATTATAAAGCCTATAAAATTTATCCCATTAAAAATGAGACCTAAAAAAAATACTTTAAAAAGGATTTTACAGCGGGTAAAAAAGAAAATATATTAATTGAATTTTCTAATAAAACATCGTTGATTGATTATATGTCCGGTTGACGATATACTTGCCACCTATCCTATTGTTAATGTCTTCGGCTAGTCGTGGGTGCCCTAGTTGTATATCTGCGTACCTCTTAGGGAATACGTGCGTGAAGAAACTTTTTTTCTCATATTCATACAAGTAGACAGGTCCCTGATGGTAACAAATTCACGACGCCTAGGGTACGGTGGTAATGGTGCGTTGCCAACCTGAGGCCGAGATGTTAGGCCTCAAGCCAAAGTATATTTACCGGCTAACCTCCTCCGAACCGGGACGCGTTAACAGCAAGTGCTGACGTAATTGCGGCAGGAATAAATAAAGCGGTAGCGGCGCCTGGATTGCCAGGCGAGTTACTGCGAAGCTCTACCACCTGAGAAGATGTCACCTGTAAGCCTGTGATCGCCTTTACTAGCTGGCAGGAAGGCAGATGATCTATTTTGCAAAAGAGCCAAGACTAAACCCCCCTCGTTTTAGTCCTGGCTCCTTCGCAAAATAGATCATCGATATCATAAATGAAAATCGTATCAAAGAAGGATTTTGAGTAATGTATTCTACTCGGCTATTGTATAATCAACAATAGCACGATAATGGAATAGTAACGACAATAATATTCGAATTATCCACTCATTATACAATTAAAAATTTTTCCGGCGACCTTACGACCAGTGATCTGAATTACTCTGATTACGTTAACAATGACTGCTTTGCGTAATGCTTTTTACACATTCTGCGATGACTCGTAAGAATTTACAACTAACTATTCCTGTCAGTTAGTTAGTTTGGAGGGTAGAGTGGAAACTGGAAACTTACTCTGCCTGGCCTCTGTGGTCAAGCGGTCCAGGTGTTGGACTCGACTTCATGAGGTCCCGGGTTCGATTCCCAGGTCGGGCAACAAAAAAAAAAGAAAATTTTGTTTTACCAAATTTCTTATAAAAAAATGTTGCTCGGGATTGGATATGCGCCCGATTGGCGACAGGCTTGCTACCTATCGCATTGTGGGACTTAGTGTCTTCGGCTAGTCGTGAGTGCCCTGGTTGTGCCTCTGCCTACTTCTTCGATATGGATATGGGCTTGAAGATACTTTACTTTACTTTTGGAAACTTTCTGACGAAAATATACATTTACCATATTACTTATAATATCGTGAAATCCTTTACTATCACTATGTCGCTAACAATTTAACCAATATACGCGTACGCATAGGTAAAATGTTATGGTTTTAATAATCTACACATATTACATAAATTCACTGACGGTAGTGCTGTGCAGCAGCTTGCACGGGCACGGATCCACCGTCTTCCCTGATGTTGTTGTTCCCCGTGTTGGTCCGGGCTCCTTTGCAGAATAGACCAACTGCCTTCGTAGCCAGGCTGCTCGTAAAAGGCGAGCATAGGCTCACCGTCTCTAACACCGTGACATCTGACTAGGTGGTAGAGTTTAGCAGCGACTCGCCCTAATTGGTACCACCGCCTTACCTATTTCTGCCGCCATAACGTCATAACGTGTTCGAAACTCATATAAAAATACATATGCATAGATAACACGATTATTAATAAAGATGCACGTTATGCATTTGCAAAGATCCTAAAGCATTATCGAGACGGTAGGTGACCTTGATTGAAGCTTGTTTTTTTTATGACATTGGAAGGCAAACAAGCAGACGGATTTCCTGATGGTAAGAAATTCTCGCCGCCTAGAGACACCAAAGGTGGTAATGGTGCGTTGCCAACCAGAGGCCGGGATGTTAGGCCTCGAGCAAAAGTTAGTTTACCGACTACCTTACCCTTCGAACCAGAATACGTCATGACGTTATGGTGACAGGAATAGGTAAGGCGGTGGTACCAATCCGGGTGAGTCGCTGCGAAACTCTACCACCTAGTAAAAATAAAGTTTGAAATAAATCAAAATTTGTATTAAATCTACGCTCTACACGGATGCAAACCAATGTTTTAATCCGTGTGAAACCCTTATAAAATAAGGAACAAGTAACGAAGATATTCTAAGCTGACACATCTATTTACAAGTTTACAACATTTATAAATAAAATTATTAATTTTATTTACCTTCCTATTGTAATGTCAGAAATAGACTGATAACCAGGATAGTAACCATGTAAGTCGATATTGATGTGGCTGGCACGTGGGCGGTGCGGTTTGTGGTTACAGCCGGAAAAGCCAGGCGGGGACTACAGTACCCAGCACACTGTTCTGCTGCTACCGATAAAGGATGCTAAACTTAAGTAACATATGTGAGGATGAGGAGAACCCTTGTCTAATCCATACTAATATTACAAATGCGAAAGTCTGTCTATCTGCCTGTTGCTCTTTCACGTTTAAACCGCAGAACCGATTTAGATGAATTAATTAATCAACCCCCAATAGGGAATGAAAATTTGTAAAATGTAAAATTGTAACTGGACGGTGATAAGCAATACTTTGTTATTAATTATTAATCTAGTCTGATAGTGTAAAATGTAATTGCATCCAATTTACTAGTCTACGTTGATGAGGTCGCGAGCAAACTAGTTCACAATAAGTCTATGTTAGAAAGCCAAAATTTTTAATTGCCCTTATTGGTCGAGAGGTTAGCGGAAGCCATCTATCATACGCAAGGCTCACCTAAGTTCAGTTTCCTACAGGAGGATATGATGAACATTAATATAATCACATTTTTTTTATGATATTGGAAGGCAAACGAGCAAACGGATTTCCTAAAGGTAAGAAATTCACGCCGCCTATAGACACCAAAGGCGGTAATGGTGCGTTGCCACCCTGAGGCCGGGATGTTAGGCCTCGAGCAAAAGTAAGTTTACCGGCTACCTTATCCAAACCGAAGCAAGTCAACGGCAAGTCCTGACGTTATAGCAACAGGAATAGGTAAGGCAGCGGTACCAATCCGGGCGAGTCGCTGTGAAACTCGACCACCACGTAATAACATTAATTAATATCATAATATTTGATAGAGTGTTACTCAAATTGATTTAGGATTTCTGTGCATTCGAATCGTTAAATTTGACCTATATCACTAGGAAATAATTTTCTTTCTTTGAAGTTGGGTCAATCTATATAGTAATACGTGATGCCGAAACTTTGGACCCCTTTTTAAGAAAATTACGCGAACGGAGTATGAAATTTGGCACACTTATTGTTTATATGTAGGAGAAGTGCAGAACGCTAATACTTTTCAATAATAATGCTCATAAAGTACATTAAATCAATAAATAAAACATTACACACACTACCATGTATTCGACACACACAAACAAATATATTGATGATAAAATAACGATAAAAGTCACAGATGGCACACTAAAACTTTAAAAACTAAGTAGTTGGTCTTAATAAATGAAGATGGCGTTTTTATCAACAAGATATTAAAATTTATTACGGTCGCATTTCGACCAATGCGCGACCACTAGTTTGCATAATTTGTCTAGCAGTATCACTCGGCATTAACAACTACTAACAGTTTGTATAGAAAAAATTAAAGTATTATTTTTCCCATTTTCCCTTCATTTTTCGAGGTTTTCTTTTCATAAAAACCTTCTCCTAACAATAACCGACACAACAAAAATGTATTAGCAAAATCCGTTCACAAAAGCAACCGTCACACAAAGAAAAGTAAAAATATTGGCAGCTATTAGATAAGCCCCTTAAGGAACGTTCCGCACGCGGACTCGTACCCGCAAGGTGAAGGTCGCTCATTAAAATGCATTCTGAACATTGTAACCGTAACAGATACGGATACAATACATTTGTGACGCGTGTAAGAAATAGTAATAAATATATAGAATACTTGGTGAAAATTCTTTTCAAAAATGTAATAAATTATTTATAAAAAAATGTGAGCCGTCACGGGACGCCTGGCAGATGTTAAACATCGACATTATTTTGTGATAGTAATATTCAGAAAATAATAGATTGTGATAGGACCTAATATCTCATAATGATAAAATAAAACATTACGATTTTAGACTAAAACGTAGACGTACTATTTTAGATATAGTATATCGTCGATTTCGCATGGCAACGCGTCGCCACACCTTACACACTACTGCATATAGACTGTATGTAAATACCATCATATATTGTTGCGACGCGTCGCCACGCCAGAAATCGGTTTTACGTTCGGCTATCTAGATGTTTCACGGAAGGTTTATATGAAAAACATAGAAGTTTGTCCACCCGTGTAAAGCTGGGTCGGGCTGCTAATAGAGAATAAACAAATGAGATATATCTTCGATATTATTCACCATTACCGTACTCTTGTACCGATTTACATTTAAAAGCATTCACTCATAATATATATTATATTAATTCGTGATGTCAACAATTGGACCCCTTTTAACGAAAATTGCAGGGAATCAGGAGCATCAAATTTGGCACACTTATAGTTTATGTGTAGGACGCAAGTGCAGAACGCTAATATTTTTCAATAATAATGCTTATAAAAAACATTAAATCAATAAATAAAACATCACCCAGACTACCATGCATTTGACACACACAAACAAATATATTGATGATAACGATACAAGATCACAGATGGCGCACCATACAGTTTGGAAACAAAGAAGTTGATCTTGAGAAAGGAAGATGGCGTTCTTATCAACAAGATATTAAATTTATAATATGGTCGAATTTCGACTAACGAGCGACCACTAGTATGTATAAATAGGCTACGGGTTTTACTTTTTACAGCATCATCCCGGTTTATACATAGATTACTAAGTTTAAATTTTACTAATGTAATAACATTTTTAAGTATTTATACGGGATACTCACGATCTCTTTTTATTTTATTTGTCGATATTTCGGCCTAGTTGCATAGGCCGTGGTGACGACGGGACGGGAATAATTAAAAATGATATTAATGACGATATAAGTTTAAAATCTTATGTTGACTAGAGTAAGCTGTGATGACGTTGCAAAAAGGGAAACCTATATTATAAATAATACTTTAAACATTACCAATGCTTCTTTATTAATAAAATAACATTAGAAGAAAAATAATATGCATATTTTTTACATTAGATATCCTATTAATATTATAAATGCGAAAGTTTGTAAGTATGTATGTATGGATGTTTGTTACTCTTTCACGCTCGAATTTCTGAACGGATTTGTCTGAAATTTGGAAGACAGATAGATTGTGACCTGGATTAACATATAGGCTATTTTTAATCCTGATCGCACACCGGGTTTCTGTGAAAACGCGGGCGAAGCCGCAGGTAGCAGCTAGTAGGTACATAAAAGTACGTAATGCTAATAAGTAAGCAAATGAAAGCAATCTGCAGAAATCCGTACTGATCCAGTTCAAATAGTAAAGAGCAGGCACTTATCATCAAGTGCAAAACGACAGTGCAAACAGTGCTGAAGTAGAAAACACGTGCTCGTGTAGTAATAAAATGTAAGGAATAATGTAATGAATAGGTATAACGTAAAATCACATCACCAGCCCACGCACTACCATTATGATAGTTAGTAATAAAGTTTTCTCTGTGTTGGTCCGGGCTCCTTTGTACAATAGTCCATCATATCCACGTATGTAGTTTTGTGTGAATATCCGCAGATGGATACCGACCTTATCTTACGTAGATCCATTAGAGTCGGTTTTGGATCTAGAAACGGGTAGCGCGAAAAATTTTACCCCGTGTTGATCCGGGCTCCTTTGCAGAATAGACCATCTGGGTATGGACCAAATTTTTTGCGCCCTTGTAGCACAATGGAGATCAGAACAGAAAATGTCACAACGGAACTTAATTGCACAACGGAATTTGTTAGGACTTCTGCACATGAAC
>NJDC01005488.1:17570-37728 GCA_002245475.1 Calephelis virginiensis
GTTTATTTTTGTATATACCAACAACACAGTTAAATTGACACTTATTCATAAAACTATTCTACGTTACAGTAAACTCAACGTTTACTTAGTAGTAAATAAAAACATCAAAAATATGTTTTTCTTTCAATATCTTGTTTTCACGGAGTAGTTTAATGCGATATTTACGACGTTGCCTGTCAATATTAATTTCAGCTGGTGTTTTGTCTTTTTTATTTCATCTTCGCTTCTATTTGCTATTTTCCTTTCATTAGCTTGTTCTTCCAGCATTTTTTCTTTTTAATTCTTCGTATTGTCCAGGATTAGTAAGTTTTAATTTTTATACTTGCTGTCATAAACACCGTGATATCTTACTAAGTGGTAGAATTTCGGAGCGACTCGCCCGGATTGGTACCACAGCCTTAGTTATTCCTACCGCCATAACGTCAGTGCTTGCCGTTAACGTGTTCCGGTTTAGAGGATAAGGTAGCCGGAAACTTACTTTTGCTCGAGGTCTAACATCCCGGCCTCAATTGGCAACGCACCAAAACCATCTTTGGTGTCTCTAGGCGGCGTGAATTTCTTACCATCAGGAAATCTGCCTGCTTGTTTGCCTTCCAATACCATGAAAATTAAAAAAAAAATGCTTTTTTCTAGTTTTTGACTCTAACTTTAGCATCAACCATTAGTTAAGTTGAAATTTGCATAAAGTTACAAAATCGCGTTAAAATGATTTAAATTCAGGCACTAGTGTGCAAAGATAGTCATGTCAGGGTCCTAAGTAAGGCGGTGGCTTCATTACTCAAGCTCTGTTAACGAGATTTTGCGGCGACGAGGAAATACACGATACACTTCATGGTTATTTCATTTGTGCACTTTTCACTGAATGAATTTTTACATAATGCCAATAAAATTGATTTATTGCACTCAATATAAACATGAAATTGAATAATTACGAAAAAACTACGACCATCTTTTCTGTTGCACGCGATGGCGCCCAAACTCTAGTAATAAAGTGTAAAACAATTATTTGTAGATAAAGCGAATCTATGATGAGCTATGTAAGACATACCTTTTGCGCTTGAATTGGCGAAATAAACTAGCAAAGGCAAAGCTGATGCAAAACTACGAAAAAGCACTATGAATACAACCAGTGTTCTATGTGAACGGTAAAGTTGGTAAACTTTCATTCATTGTCTATTAATAAACAAAGACTAAAATTAAGTTGATATTATAGTCTGTATTACAGTGCTTTATTCTATCGCTGTTCTTTAGTCTATGTTTATTAAGAAGACGGATAGAGCTGGACATCTCAGCTTTGCAATGCAGTATTAACGCCATCGGTGCAGCGTCTACACTGCGCAGATGCCGGTAATTTCTTGCTACTAATGGGCGGTCTGTATGCTGGCTAATATCCCCCAACGAGTAAGGAAAAAACAAATAAAAAAGGTGTCTTCACGCCCATATCACTGAAGAGCAGAGGCATAACCAGGGAACCCACGACTAGCCGAAGACACTAAGTCCCACAGTGTGATAGTTGGCAAGCCAACCGGGCACATATCTTATTCCAGGCAACGTAATTTTTTAAAAGAAAATTATAAATACGCATTTTCTAGTTTTTTAGTTGGCAGATCTCCCAAAGATCGAACCCGGGACCTCAAGAAGTCAAGTCCGGCGCTGGACTGCTAGACCACAACGGCGATAAGAAATAGTAAACCAGAACATCCAAAACAAGCCGTGTTAAGTTACATGTAAGAAGAGAAAAGTCTATTTACAAATCAAGAAAGAAATTATTTATTTGTAGAATATGAGTGTAAATGAGGTGTTACAAAAATATTTAAATATATCAACATATTCTATCATATTTTGATGTGCAAATATTTTAATATTATTAAAAAAAAATTTAATTACACACTTTAACTTTTACGCCAATTATTAATATTATAACTAGTTTAATTATTTAAAATATGAAAAAAGAATTTATTAAGTTACTGAATATGTGTGTTAAAAGCCGATACAAAACACATTTGTTTATAATTATAACAACATATTCCACTACATTGTGATGTGCGAACATCTTTAAAATACTACTCTAACCTCAAGCTATTCTTAGTCCATAACAATTTCCAAAAATGAACAAGCATTTGTTAAAGATGTATTCAAAAGTCATTGTGTATGATGGTCACCGTATTACTTATTATTACCATAATACCGTATTAATAATTAAGCCGCATTGACACTAGAGAACACTTGGCGCACAAGAAGTAACGCTCAACATGTTCGACAACATTGCACATTTTTTTTATTTTGTAAACATTTTCTAACCCACAAAAGTGTTTTATTTTCTTTTTTCATGATACCGGAAGACAAACAAGCAGATGTATTTTCTGATGGCAAAAATTCGCACCGCCTAGAGACACCAAAGATGGTAGCGATGCGTTGCCAACCTGAGGCCGGGTTCTTGGGCCTCAAGCAAAAGTAAGTTTACCGGCTACCTAACCCTCCAAACGGAACACGTCAACCGCAAGCACCGACAGCAGAAATAGATATTTATTTTCATTTCTTTCTATTACATTATAACTGCTGCCGCTGAAATAAACACTAGTTCCTCTGACGACATGTTGTCGACGATTGAAATAGAATTAGACACACAATGGTAGTGATTCTGCTGTTCACAAACTAAACTTATTTTAGATGCCTGCTATCTTTTTCAAATGAAAGAAAAACAAACGAGATGGAACACTTTAGACATGTCAGATTAGTCCGGACATGTCAAACTGTGATGTTTTAATCATTTTTCCCGAGTGATAGATTAAACGCCTGAATGACGTTTGCGGACTAATTTGACAGCACTAAAAAAGTTTTGTCTCTTTGTATTACTCTTATGGAAAGAAGATAGCGATAACTTAAAATTAGTTTAGTGAGTGCGCACAGCGCAACAAAATTACCACCAATGTTATTAAACAAAAGTTCCGCGCGGATTTCCAACATGTCAGAGAACATGTTGGTCATTATGTCGCGCGGCGAATGCTGCCTAGTGTAAACGCGGCTTTAATGTATGCTAATCAGACCCAAGTAATGCTGTTCCGCCGTTTGCTACATCCGAGCTGAGCAAAAACTGAACGATCGTTATTTGTTGTGCAAGAAACATACGTGCGCTCTGGCATTATCAGAATATTTATACGATATGTATTATACTTTCCTACATTCATATAAATAATGTGCTTCGTGTGTGTGTGTGCTTCGCTACGTACATGAACGCATGAATGATATAACACAAGAGTTTTGGCGCCATCGAGAGAAAAGATGGTCGAAGTTTTTTTCATAATTATTAAATTTCGTGTTAATATTAAGTGAAATTAGTCAATTTTGGTGGCATTTTGTACAATTTTGTTCAGTGAAAGTGCACAAATGAAATAATCATGAAGAAATTAGCGTAACGTATATTTCCTCGTTGCCGCCAAAACTCATTACATGAGCTTGTGTAAAAAGGCCACCGTTTAACCCAAGAGCCTGACATGACTTACTAACGACTTATGACTGATGACTAATTGAAATTAATTGAAATTGATATAAAATTTGATGCAAATTACTACTTGACTAATGGCTAAATACTAACGTGAAGGCCAAAACCTAAAGAAAGAAGAAGAAGAAGACATAACACAACAAAACAAAAAAAAGAAAAAAAAAAACAACTGCAAAAATTTCAATTTGACTGTAAAATACACATTAACAAAATGGTCCGCCATTTATTGCAATCATTTGTTACAAAAAATGTGATAAATGAAGAACCGCTCGACCGATTTTATGCAAAATTCACATAAACCATCTACTAAATAGTCCGAACAAAGCCAAAATATGTAACTTAGTATGTAACTGATAATCGAGGAAATAATCCAGACGATTCTCGAAAATACCATTTTTTTACATCAGAATCAGATTTTTTTCTTCAAATAGAATCTTTAGGAAGGACATTAGTTTTTTCGAAGTGAATCATTATAACTAACCTTGCAGTTTTCGAACGTCACCGGACTTTGGACGTGAGCGGAATATTCAGACGAGAATGCATAAATAAAAAAATAAGACATCCGCACCAATAACTCTAACTTTGGCTTAGTACTGTTACTTAGCAAGTAAAATCATCTTGCTATATAGCATTCTGCCACTAGTGTTCTTGTTGGTTATAACATATTTAACGTACACTCGCCTCTTATGAGCTGCCTGGTAGACAGGCAGATGGTCTATTCTACTCCGTCAGTCTATTCTACTCCGCAGACACGGGTCAACGCGGGACAGATGGTCTATTCTATTCAGTGGACTCCCTCCCTGGCGGGCTAACTGGACAAATTATAAGATTCTCACATACGATGAACCTAAGCAACAACGAAGCTTATTGTAATTAGTTACAATAACTAAGCGCAAAAACTGACTCCAAGTATTTCAATGGGCACCCACCCTGTCGCGATTTGATAATTCTTTATTCGAAAGGTAGCAAATGATTCCGAAATGGTCCTACATTTTTATCAACATCCTACTAGTAGTTCAGTAGTTTATGAGTTGTACTTACTCATGCAAAAAATCTACGTTTATGTCGAGTCGTCGATGACCAAATCATGTTTTGCATAATTAAGCATAATTCAAAAACCAATAATCACATCATGATAAAAATAGTAAGTGACTATCTTGGGATCATAGCCATTCTTTCAAAATACAAACCATCAAAACTGGTTAGCTATTGGCCTAGTAATCGCGTAACAAACACACAAAAAAGCAGTCGAATTGAGAACCTCTTCCTTTTTGGGAGTTGGTTCAAAGTAAACAAGGAAGTGTGTACGAGAGGCACATGCCACAACTGATGGCAATTAGGAGCTCCGCACACTAATAAGGGGGCGTCTATAATTTACGTGAGATGTTTAAGAGGGGGAGGGGGTCGAGCCAAATCTCTAATTTTTTTTTATTGAAACATAAAAAAAAATTATACCTACTACTTTGGTCCATTAAATCCAGATTGTACATTCTTAAGATTTAATCTTAAGCGTAATTTTAATGGGATCAGGATCATTCACTAATTCGTTTGAAAGAAAATAATTTAATTCGTACTTCGACGTTATACATCCAATGACTGTCAATACACCAAATTTGTTTTATACGAAATAGCTCAATTTAATTTGAATTTACAGTACAGTCCGTCCTTTGTTTTCACCACTTCACAATCCACATTTTGCAAAATCTCACGTGATATTGGGGAAAGGGGTTGAATAAAATCTCACGACATCTCACCAGGGGGTGGGGTAGAAAAAAAACACCTCACGTAATTTATGGACGCCCCCTAAGAAGTTCTCGTTTGTCCCAGTCGCTCTCTATAATTTATTTAAATATTGACTACTCATTGATATCAAATGTGCTCAACTATTTCCGTCCCAACAAACAAGGTCAAAGTCGATAACTTTTTACATATTAAGAAACATTTAGGTCAGGACATTATTACTTCCAGGTAAAACTTCATCATCTTAAGCTTTTTAGGCGATTTCTAAAAAAAGGAAGACGTTATATCGGTTTATGTTCGACTTGCGAGGTGGTCCCAATGCCAATGAAATACTCAATTTTTTGCTACTTAGAAGTCGATTTTTGGCAGTTTTAAGTGTAAAATATTCAGTTTTGCCACAGTTAATTTTTTGCATCCATTATATGACAAAATAATGGGACGATAACTGACGTAAGTCATAGAGAAATAGAGTACGTAAGTTTTTTTTTCAGACCCACGTATACTTAACCACAATTTATAGCATGGTCCTTGTATTAAACAACTTCCTGGATATTTAACGTTGACCCAGCAACGTCAATATTTAACTCTGAATTAGCTTTTAACTTGGGTGAAATCACTCTTTATTTATCAATTAATGAATTTACTTCTACGCAATTACCGTAATTAACCAATCAATAAATTAAACCCGAGAATGTGCAAGCGGTCAAATACGTCAAAGTGAAAAAAAGTTATTCAAATTGGAAGTAATTTTAACTAAAAGGAAACAAATGAAATAAAAAAATCAAATAGTAGAAACACTATCATTTTGTAAATTATTTTTAACAAATAATCTTGCCAATTATCTAAAGTAGGTTTATACTTTACACAATGCTAAGATTTCATTTGTTACCATAACATATGCGCCCAAAGACAAAAAACATTCACGTCGAGAATACTGAAATGTGAACTCTTACTTACTTACTCTTACTCAAAGGTCAAAACAGCTTATTAACTAATTACTTTGAGATTGTACAGTGGTATAATAATAGACAACGTTATCGTAATGACAATAGTAATCTGAAAGTGTGTTTACACGCTAACTTCAGTTTACAAAAACACAGGCAAAATGCGAATCGGACTCGCGTATAGAGTATTTCGTATAAACTTAACCCAAGTATCCATAACCTTAAGTACCCATTACGACAATCGACCTCTACGCGGCCATGAGATGAGAGGTAAAAAAAAGTATCTTCACGCCCATATCCCCTAAGAGGTAGGCAGAGGCACGACCAAGGAAACCACGACTAACCGAAGACACTAAGTCCCACAACGTGATAGGTGGCAAGCCTATAGCTGGCACATATTCAATCCCAAACAACACATTTTTTTATTAGAAAAGTGGTAAAACCAAATTTTCTTATTGTTGCCCGACCCAGAAACCGAACCTGGGACCTCATGTAGTCAAGTCCTGATCCGCTAGACCACAGAGGCGAGGTAGTAACTTTAAAATCAATAAAAATATTTCTATTATATGATACTACCCGCGTAGTCTATTTATTTAATATTTAGCTCTCCAACGCTACCCGTTGAATTTTTTAGATAAAAAGTAGCCTACGTCCTTCTCCCTATTTAGCAACATTTTTCGTTAGTGCTCAGCTGCTATTGGTCTTAGCGTGACGATATAATATAGCCTATAGCCTTCCTCGATACATGGGCTTTCTAACACTGGAAGAGTTTGTCAAATCGGACCAGTAGTTCCTGAGATTAGCGCGTTCAAACAAACAAACTCTTCAGCTTTATAATATTAGAGTATAGACAACTAAGAAATTTAGGTTTTTGACATTTTTCCTGTAGATTTGATATAAAACGTTCCTTCGCGCCTATCAAACACATCTAGAATCCGAGTTCACGGGAAGTATCCTGCAATAGGTAGTTGATTTCTTTATGAGTTTTTTTAAGAAAGGTCAGCGAACAAGCACACGGCTCTGCTGATCGTAAGAGATAACCGTGGCCTAAAGACACCAAAGATGTTACAGGCGCGTCGTTTTCCTGTAGCCGGGATGTTGGGCCTAGTGTGCCAAGCTACCCTAGCCTCCGTGGCGGAACGTGACAGAGTCATTATGGAATAGGTTAGGCGGTGGATCCATAACCGGGCAATTTGCTCCACGGCACTCTACCACCAGTGGTCACCAGTTACATAGGTCATTGCCAACAATTTAACTTATGTTCGCCTCTTACGAGCTGCCCGGCAGAGAGACAGATGGTCCATTCTACCCGGACCCGGAGCAACACGGGGAAATCGAAAAGATAAACGCAGACGCCTTCTGGCAAAAGTGAACAGCAGGTGAAAGAGGCCAGCTGGGATTGAAGGAGTATGGGTCTTAAAGCGTACTACATCCAGCAGTGGAATGCAATAGCCAAAGTAACCATATATTACGAGCTATATTTAGGTCTGCTATACAGCAATGTAACAGCTCAAACCACTTCTCACCAACAATTCTCTTCAACTACAGTGTCCCAGCCAAACCCCACTACACAGTAATTGCACAATGTTTTATCGAGGTAGCCATTATCACGATATAGCTAAATGAAAAGTAATACATAAATAAACATCAACACTAGTAATGTTAATAGTTTTGTCAACATACGTTGGTGTCAGTTGGTGATATTTTTTTACAAGAAGCTTGCTCTTCTGCTTCCACTTCCGCCTAAAGACATCACAAATACTGATGGTGTATTGCTATCGTATGGTCGGGGTGGTACATATGCTGAACTCCTGGCTTCTCTACCCTCCAGTCGAAAAATGACAATGGCGAGCATTAGCATTATGGCGTCAGGGAGTGGAGAGTATGGGTAAAGCAGTGGTAGCAACACCAGCGAGCTACAAGACATCAATCTATCAATAAGTTATGACAACAGTAATGGAATCATCTAAAATCTAGATATTCAGATTACCAATAGCGGGCGATGGCGTTATCACATTCCGACGACAAATAATCGTATGAGTATAAATGTTTAGAATGTTGTGTTTGTATGAAAAGAGTAATAAATACGAAGGAAGCTAGACAGGTCTGCAAGGTTCGTCCACATCAGGCACTCGATATTCTCTGCCTGCCCCGTCATGGACTTGGACAAGATAAGTAATTAGAAATGTGCCATTTGTTGGGGTCAATTAACGATTTCCTCCTTACTTGACTGCAACAAACGACACATTTCCCTTCCATTTCTAGAAACTCATCTTCGTCACTACTCTAGAAGTAGAGGGCAATAATCGATTATTTGCGAGCAATCGTCTAGACTCTAGAGCAAGAAGAAGTAAGATAGAGCTAATTCCGTAAATTAGTTAATTTACAAAAGTAACGAATTTAAAGAAAAGTGGCGAAATGTTGACGAAAACTGGTGAGATGTTTTGCAGGCCATATTAAATCCAAGTCCAAGATAACACAAGGGCGTCGATAGCATATCAGCGTAACTTAAAGATTTATCGAACATACTCGAGTCGGAACAATGATGATGAACGATATCGATAAACTAACGATGATAACTAGACGCGCCCGAATGCGATACGGTCGGTACACGCTGCCGTAATACCAAAATCGCGAGATAGCCTACATGTTCAAGGACAAACAAACTAAACTGGGCTTGCGTATTTGCCAAGGTCAGACTACAGACTGAGAACTCCATAAAGCCGGCGCTAATCAACCTAGGAATAAAGGTGCCGTCTCACGACTTACGATTACGATTTTTTCGCCATGCCTCCTCTTACGAGCTGGCTGGCAGGAAGATAGATCCTCAATCACTTCATTGAAGAGTTCATGCTTATATCATACTAAGGATTAGTTCTGAGACGCAAAAGAATCCAAATCAATGAATGAGTGGATGGAATTATGGTAAAAATGTATGACATACCTAAATTTTTTTTGTACCTGATGGAAAGTGATAACCGCCGCCCACGAACATCCGCAACGCCAGGAGTATCACAGATGCGTTGCCGACCATTAAGGAATGAGTACGCTCTATTCTTGAAGGTTCCTAAGTCATAATCGTTTGGACAAACAAGGGTGTTGTGCGCGGTAAGAAATGTCTTCGGAATCGCACAGTTGTAGATCGCGTATACAGTATACATTATCTTGAGGCCAGTAACCCCGAAGAGTGTAGGCAGAGGCACAACTAGGGCACCCACGACTAGCCAAAGACACTAAGTTCCACTATGTGATAGGTGGCAAGCCTATCGCCAGCCGGGAACATATTCAATCCCGAGCAACACTATTTTTATTAGAAAACTGAAAATACACATTCCCTATTTTTTTTGTTAGCTGACCCGGGGATTGAACCCGGGTTGATTTCAAGAAGTCAAGTTCGAGGCCGGACTGCTAGACCACCCAGTGTGGTCTAGCAGCACTACCTATATTTTATTATGTGGGAGACGCCAAAATAAAGTAGGTGTGTAGGTAATGCTGTTTTTATAAGATTGGAAAGCCAACATCTGTCCAGTGATTTACAAAACCTATGAAGCACATGATGCCTCGAGATGCAGGTTTTCTGATGTGAGAAATCCTTTTTCCATCAAACCAAAGATGCTAGGGCTAAGACGACAGGACTCTTGTGTGAGTAATATTACCAGAGTACTCTGCCCCTGCAAACTGTACTCGTCAGGGTCAAGCACTGCAATTTGACACTGATAAAAGAGACGTCATTGCAAAACTAGCATGTACTCATGAACACGGTAATAGTAACAAACAAACCGATGGACGCCTCTTACGAGCTGCTTGTTTATCAAATATTATCTTATTGCATTTCCAATTGATTTTTTCCCGTGTAGGTCCGGGCTCCTTTGTAGAATAGGCCATCTGCCTTCCTTGCCAGGCAGCTCGTAAAAAGCGAGCATAGGCTCACCGTCACTAACACCATGACATCTGACTAGGTGGGAGAGTTTAGCAGCGATTCGCCCGGATTGGTACCACCGCCTTACCTATTCCTGCCGCCATAACGTCATGACGTATTCCGGTTCGGAGGGTAACTCGAGGCCTAAACTCACGGCCTCAGGTTGGCAACGCACCATTACCACCTTTAGTGTCTCTAGGCGGCGTAAATTTCTTACCATCAGGAAATCCGTCTGCTTGCTGCTTGCGTCTGCGTTCCAATATCATAAAAAAAAATTGGCGTGCATAATACAAATATATCATCAACGTCCACGCTAGCTCAGTTCACATCATCAATGCCACGTTAATGGTGATGATTTCTAATAACAACAGTCTGCGTATCTACAGCTACAATTCGATCAGGCACAACAAGTGACGCAACATCATACGCATCACAGGCCACGGCGAAATTCGCGAGTCACCGTGACGGCGACAATACTGTATTATGGTTAGCATCAAAGTGATTATTACTAGAACGAAAAAGAAGGTACAGTCGGCTTAGAATAGAGGAGTATAGAACGTGCGCCGTTACTAACGTTTAAACTAGTATTTCCCAAAAGGGGTGTCCCCATGGGGGCGCTGGAAGCCTAGAGATAGGTTTCCAGCGGCGGAAATAAGGAAACCCGAAAAAAAAAATTCCCGGCCGGCAAGTCGAATTATATGCCATTATTGAGGTTTTTGACGAGGAAAAACGGGAAAGTTGCGCTACAAAATTACTGATTAAAGTGAGCATTACATGAAATAAGTTTGACAACCTCTGGTTTAAACGCTTATGCCTTGAGGAGCAACATTGACATTAACGGAGGTGTTTTGGTGCCATCGAGAGAACACATGGTCGAAGTTTTTTCATAATTATTGAATTTCGTGTTGATATTGAGCGTAATTAGTCAATTTTGGTGGCATTTGTACAATTTTGTTCAGTGAAAGTGCACAAATGAAATAATCATGAAGAAATTAGCGTATCGTGTAGGTATTTCCACGTTGCCGCCAAATCTCACTAGATCAGCTTGAGTAATGAGGCTGGTGGCCTCATTACTCAAGACCCAACATGACTGTTATTGACGAATTGTGACTAATTTTGATTAATTGAAACCTGATTTTGGTAAATCGGTTAACTTGATGCAAATTTCTACTTGACTAATGGCAAAATGCTAACGCAAATGCCAAAAACTAAAGAAAGAAGAAGACATTAACGGACAATTAAGTATTGTTCTTCATTTGAGACTTCGAGACTACTCCCGCGTCCGATATTTGAAAACTTCATACCTACCAGATCCAAGGCCGAGTTCCGATTCGATGGCAGACTTTAGAATTATAATACAAATGCGTCACAAGGTTCTTGTATGTTTTGCAATAAATATTTTCTTATCTATTCTTATTGTTGACATTGATACTGTAGTTATAATATATAATTACATATGAAGTCAGATTGCTATCTACCTTACCTATTCCTACCGCTACAACTAATTTGGAGTCAGCATCAACTTGGTATCATCATTGTGTTCATAAACGAGGTGTATTTAAATTTTTCAAATCCACATTCCCCAAGCAGAGGCACAACCAGGGCATCCGCGACTAGCCGAAGACACTTCGTCCCACAATTTGATAGATGGCAAGCCTATCGCCACCAGGTACAATTGAAAATCACATTTTTCTAGTTTTTTTGTAGCCCGACCCGGGACCTCAAAAAGCCAAGTTCGCCGCCGGAACGCTAAACCACATCAGCGATTATTCAGATCTTTTTTAATATTATCTTATTTTTTATTGACTTGAAAGACGCCTTATGGTAGAGTTAAGGTGAAAGCACTGTCAGATAGAAGACGCGATTTACTCTTGCTTTAAATACTTCCTATACTGTTTCCAAAAAACCGAATTCTGTAGATTTCCATTTCTTTGCATTAAGGACAACAAATGAAAGGACAAATTTCTTCAAGTGAGGAAAATGATATCAATGTTCAAATTACAGCTCGCACTTCACATTACGTATATAATAATGGTTAAAATATAGAAAAAGTGGAATCCAATTTTTATGTAATTCATAGTTCTATTATAAAGGCGAAAGTCTGTCTGTCTATTGCTCTTTCACGGCTACACCGCTGAAGCGATTTTGATGAAATTTGATATGCATATACCTGAAGATCCGAATTGTTACGTAGGTTATTTTTTTCAATAATCAACCCCCAAAGGACTATAATAAAAGAGGATGAGATTTTATACGAAAATCGTTAGTATTCGGCGAAAACGAAGTAGCAGGCAAAATTAAAGTTGCACGATCGTGTCATCCTTATAATATTCATATATAACATTGTTTTGCAAAGTCTGCATGCAACTCTTGGGTCGACTATACATTGAGGACGGCAGCGGTCCCACGATGATTTCATTTCCTCTTTAATGGACTAGAAGCCGTTCCCGATATGAACCGACGGACGACATGGTAATTCAATAACAGATAACGACGCAAAACGCAGCAGCTACCTGATTAAATACGAATGGACACGACATGCAAAAGAAGTCGATATAGGCAAAATAAAGATGACATATCTTAGTCTAGTAGTTTTACGGTAGACAGGGTTAAATTTAATTATAGTTTTAAAATGTTTGGTAATAAATAATTAAACCAGTTATAAAAATAAATAATTGCCTTAGAAGTAATAGTATATGTAAATAAATATTATTTTTTATAAATATTTAAATATTTGCACACCAAAATATGGTAGTATATGTTCATATACTTAAATACTTTTGTAACATTTCATTTACACACATATTCCGCAAATAAATAATTTTCGTTCTTTCTTTCTGGATAGCCATTTTCATAACATAAAAATTGCCATTCCATGAAATGGTCAAATATCGAGGGATTTTTGATGTTGTTTTGTTTATTTCTAGGCAAGTTGCAGCAGAGTACAACCATCAGTTGTCTAGTTGGCAATGACCCTTTAAACCCATGCTCGCCTCTTACAAGGCGCTAGACAAAGAGGCAAATGGTCTATTCTACACAGGGAACACGTACAGCATGGGGGCAAAAAGCATTATTCTAACTGTATTTCTTTGGAAACGGTGTTATAGAAAACCAGTTGCGACAGCTTAAATTGCGAATAATAAAAGAAGAACAATACCAGAAGCTCCAAAAGGCAAGTAACTTGTATCGGGTAAGCCATGGACATTCTGGAATCATTAGAGGAGGTCTTAAGCACTCTCATGGAAATATTATCTACTAGTTTTTTGCTTGCGAATTCGCCAGTTTCCACCAAGGTCATCTTTGTGGAAGGCGTGATTGGGTCGTGCTTGCAACCGTCTGGATAAAGCTTTAAATACGTGATAACACTGTATGATTACTTAGTCATCGGTGGCCGTGGTGAATGCTGCTAACACATCCTCTTACATTCAATATAGGATGCCTGCGGAAATCCCCGAGGCATATGCGGTTACATTTTCCTACACAATATCTATTCAAAGAAATATTTATTTAACTATTTTACTGAGGATACAGAGGTCACAGCATAATAAAAACAAACGGGTTGCACTCCGGGAGTGCCGACAGAAGTGAGAACTTGAATATAAACGTTGTGCATTTTTGATATTTTGGAATGTTTATGGAATAATTTTGCACGAATTGCTTTAATTATTATCAGTATGAAAGTACTTTCATTTAGGGTATGTTCGCCTGTTCGCGTTCACCCCCCGATTCGCGTCCATTTCGCTTACACAGCTTGAAAAACCCTTAAAAATAAGTGTACTAACAAACTAGGGAAATCAAAAGTCGTTTCTGGCTATACTACAATATGTTAGAAACACACCTTCATAGACAAAAGAACTGTTCGCATATTTTTTCCTGTTTGAATCTTAGCTATACAAAAAAGTTGTATATATAGCTATAATTTTAGTAAAAAAAATAGTGAAGTTTAATGAAAGATTGTATTAGTTCCTAGACCTTGAAAATGAATAAAAGAATAAAAATAATGATGATTTCGATTGATCATTGTATTTTTTACAGTTAAAATGAGGTGGACGCGAACTGGTATACCAATTTTACGAATTAGCCAGTTTGCGTCCAGGGTAGACGCGAACTCTTCTTACTATTTCTAACTTGATCCTTTATTTAAATATAAAGTAGCATGTTATAAGGATGGGGTTTTATTTTGTTTTTACAATTATTATTATGCTTATTAAAATAGTTTTACAATTTTCTAATAAAAAAAAATGTTGCCCGGGATTGGATATGTACCCGGTCGGCGATAGGCTTGCCACCTATCACATTGTGGGACTTAGTGTCTTCGGCTGCCCTGGTTGTGCCTCTGCCTACCTCTTCGGGGATATGGGCCTGAAGATACTTTTTATTAAAATAGCCAATTAGCATCCACATAATTATGGGATTTCAAAAAGATATAGATGTCGAAATTTACCTGGACGCAAACTGGATATAGTATAATCTGTCTGGATTATATTATATACCAGTTTGCGTCCACTTGTTTATTTAAATACTAAATCTTAAGTAACTGTTTTATAAAATTAAATCAGACAGTTATAGATAGGTGGAAGCTGATAGAGTGCATTGTATAATCCCATCGGGACTAGTACCCACCACCGCTCCAGAAGGGAACAAGCGCAATAAACTGTTTCTGCCTTCTTCTACTTATACACAAACAACTGTATGATAAATTTTAACTTCCTAAAGACAAAAAAGTTGACAAAGATGCAACTAGGACACACACGATTAGCCTAAGATACTTAGTTCCAAATGCGATAGACGGCAAACCTGCCTGCTATAAACAATCGATGATGTAATTTTGGGCTCCAAATCATCTGAGCTGCAAACAGTAATGAACTAATAAATGACGATTGGAAAGAAAAAGGCGTATCTATATTTTAATGCAAATGAAATCAGGTAGACGTAGTACCACTGGAACAAATAAATGAATTTGTTTATCCCGGTAGTGCTTTTTGCAGGAATAGTTTGATTGACAGCAAACGTAACAATAAGATCAGATAAAGAGTGAGATTAAAAATAAGTATTTTGTTACACTAATGAGTATGATGTTCCGTTGTTTCCTTCATGTTGTAAGAATGGCAGATGAAAGATTGCCAGTACAGACATACATTGCGAAATTGGGTGGACCTACTTAGTTACTCGGGGAGATCTAAGTTGACATTCCATGGGCAATTTAACCCAGGGCCAACTCTTGCCATCACAGTCTTCACAACCAGCTTCTTTGTATGAAAAAAGTAATTAATGTGAAGGAAGATAGTGACACTTGGTACTCGATATTATCTGCCGCCCCAGTAAGGGACTAGGCGTGAACATATGTATTTTATAAAGAAAGACTGCCGCCATAACGTGTTCCGGTTCGGAGGGTAAGGTAGCCGGTAAACTTACTTTTGCTCGAGGCCTAACATCCTGACCTCAAGTTGGCAACGCACCATTACCACCTTTGGTGTCTCTAGGCGGCGTGAATTTCTTAACATCAGGAAATCCGTCTGCTTGTTTGCCTTCCAATATCTAAAAAAAAAAAGACTTAAAACCCAACATTTCTATAAATTTTCTTAATAAAATCTCCACTTAACCCCTTTATAAGTCGGTGGACGCAAACTGGTCCATGGGTGGACGCGATCTGGATTTTGTGGACTCGAATTGGCGAAATCGCCTTATTTCGATTATTTTTTATTAAAAGATAATTACTAGACATTTTGGCTAAAACTTAGCTACATCCTAAAATAGACTATACTACGACTGGGTTACTATATTAGTTAATTTAAAACTAGATCTAGAACATTTTTATATTTTACCTCAAACCTGCAAACTCCACTAAGTGGACGCGATCTGGCGAAACAACCATATGTAGTAAAATACAACATTCATTTGTTGCGCTATCGTACACAAACATGACAACGCGAACATTCGCGCAAGCGCCCTGCGTCGTCTTACCAAATTTTAAGTCACGTGTCCTGACGCGAGTTTAGAAGTTTTTACTCATTCTAAAAAAAGTGCGCAACGCCGCTAAACAAGTTGTCACTTCAAAAATATGCGATCTTTCCGCACCCAGTGTTTTAAAATCATTTTAAAAAATACAGTGGATAGTGACACGTTATAAGAATCGGTAGGTTTACTCTTGAATTTCGAGTTATGCAATATTGAAAATTGGTTCCGGATTGGTTAAGGAACTCTTGAATTCAACACTGACAAATTATTTACAATAAGTTAATAATTCCGATCGCCTCTGTGGTCTAGCGGTCCTAAGTTAGACTCGACTATTTGAGGTCCCGGTTCGAAACTCGGGTCGGGCAACAAAAAGAAAATATGGTATTTATAATTTTCTTATAAAAAAGTGTTGTTCGAGATTGAATACGCATACTAAGGGCGCATACTAAGTTAATAATAAACAACAAAATATTTTATCGCAGTCGTTGAATTTTATTGGAACTAAATGTTAATAATCCGCTAGTACTGTGTTCAAGAGTACCTAATATGACATATCCGATTCCAATTTCCAATTCGCATAAAATCGGGATTCAAGAGAAACCCTAGAGGCGGAGAGTTGACAGACTTATATCTTTATATCAATAACTTTGGACCCCGTTTTACGAAAATTGCGTGGACGCAGGAGCATATTTGGCACAC
Source organism: Calephelis virginiensis (assembly GCA_002245475.1). Lineage (NCBI taxonomy): Eukaryota > Metazoa > Arthropoda > Insecta > Lepidoptera > Riodinidae > Calephelis > Calephelis virginiensis. The sequence goes on from NJDC01005488.1 coordinate 34,333, forward strand.
TTGTAGTTTATGTGTAGGAGAAGTGAAAAATGTAATATTTTTCGATAATAATGCTTATAAAGTACATTAAATCAATAAATAAAACATTACCCACATTACCATGCATTTGACACACACAAACAAATATATTGATGATAACGATACAAGATCACAGATGGCGCACTAACTATTCAGGAAACAAAGTAGTTGGTCTTGAGAAATGAAGATGGCGTTCTTATCAACAAGATATTAAAATTTACTATGGTCGAATTTCGACCAATGGACTTTTGCCACTCGACATCGCAGAACCATCGTGACCACAGTTAGGGGGGTGATTATGTATCTAAGTTGTCAACTCAAACTGTACAAGTGTACATCAAATGACGTCATTTGTGTTTGCTATCTCTATTGTATTTCTGTTGGTCACTGGAGCGATTGACTGGTGACAGCGATTCGATGTACACTCATCCATTTTGAGTTGGTAACTGAGTTACATAATCACCACCCTGGTCTATGTGGCTAGAGCGAAATACCGATAATTAAAAAAATCGTTAGCATATCGCGTATAATTAAGTGTTTATAAAAAAGCGAATACGTTTGTAATCATTACAAATCATATTAAAAAAAACCATATTGAATCTCATGCTGACTGACGTCCGTGATATCGTGGTGTCAATATCGAGTAAGTTCGGTATAATATTTTTTTTGGGGAGGCAAACACGTTTTTGCAAAACTGCCACCAAAATTTGCCGATTTGCCTATGCACGATTCTTACACCTTAGGGCTGCCCCACACGTATCCGACGCGACGTATGAATACAAATCCACTCAGATTCCGTAAGATCCAAAGATTAGTTTGGATTTGCTGCCTCCAAAACTGCATTTCGATTTTACCGTCCGGAATCCTTTTTCGAAAAATCGAAATGCAAGCTTTTACTTAGTAAATCCACAAAAATTCTTTACGGAAAAGTAGTGACGTCCACAAACGTATTTTTTTTAATTGGAAGGCAAACAAGCAGACGGATTTCCTGACGGTAAGAAATTCCCGCCGCCTAGAGACACCAAAGGTAGTAATGATGCGCCAAGAATGTTAGGCCTCGATAAAACGTAAGTCATTACTTCAATTGTGTCCAAAATTTTGGATATGCTGCGTCCGAAATTACGGTGCGATTTATCTACGGAGTTATTCCGAACGTATGCGGCGGACCTTATTCGAATAATGCATTCAGTTTATCTTATTACCGGTATAATATGTATATTGTGTAACCCTCCTTTAAATGCAATGTCACGGTGTCACAGACTTTATAAATATTTTCATTCTTCTTATGTTGTGTGAGGGATCTCAATTCCCAACCCCAAAATGAGGAGTATCTATAATACAAAAATGACTCGCTAAATGTGTTGGTAAGCGCATAACTTCAGAACGACTGAACCGATTCGGCTAATTCTTTTTTTGTTGTGTTAGTTATTGCCAGAAGAAGGTTCGTATGAAGAGAAAAACCGGAAAAATTGCAGGAAAAATGGGAAAAGCACTACTTTATTTTTCCCCATACAAACTGAACGGGTGGAACGAAGTTCACCGGGACAGCTAGTATTATTATATATGTATATAAGTACAATCGTGAGTATTATAACATCAGCGAATATTACGTAATTAGCCAGATAAAACCCTGCTGCCGTGACACCAGAAATTCATTTCATTTTTTATTTCAATTCATCTTGGTATGAGTGATAGAAACATACAGCTAGTTAGATAAGACATATCAACAAATGAAGTCTCGTTCTCGCCGTTCACTGACTTATATATTGTTCTTATTTGTCTCTCCGTTAGAACACCTTCATTTGAACCAGGACTCAGGCTTCACTTTGCAAAAAATCAATGTAGCCAATTGCAAACTTCAAATGTAAAAAAAATATCACATATTTTACTAATATCGTCATATGTGTCATTATTTTTAGCGTTAACCCAAAAATTAGTTGAAAATTTTTGTCACTTATCAATAACATGTAAAAAGCTGCAATAATATTGGAAACAAGGTTAAAGATAGTTAATTTTAGCACTTTAATCGTGCTAGGAATACATTTTCACATTTTTTAAAGAAAAAAAATACTGAAGGCAGAATCTGAACCTACGACAGCTCAAATGGTTCGAATGTATGTAGCGGCCTTTACGAAACAATCCACGTGGCTATGATGCTCACACGTGCCTGGAGCTCATACGGCTGTTACCCAGTCCAAAGCCGACACACGAATGACCCCGACACACGAGAATGGTGTAATCAGATGCACCCGTCATCTTTGGTGACGGGCACGAGGTAAGCAGGCCCGCTTGTCGGCTCACGTACGTAGATAAGGCGAACGGGACTGATAACACCTCCTCTGTTATTTAGATAAAGCTCTCTTACAACGCTTCTTTCTTTAGCGATAAAAATGTTGCAGCAATACTAACAACTATGATTATAGCATTATTCATTACACTAGTTACATCACTCGGTTTTGATTTTCATTTAATTTTTTTGCTGACCTCGTCTTTGATCGAGTGACTAGCGTACACGCCTAACTACATACGAGGCTCGGGTTCGATTCCCAACTGGGGCAGTTGTCTGTGTGATGAACATTTTAGATATCTGCATTTCCGGATCCGGGTCTTTATTAAATTTATGCTGATACCTTTCTAAATATTTCTATGTATTAGAATCGTTGACTAACACTCATAACACAAGCATTTAATTTGCTTACTTTGGGGTTAGATTCAATTTATTCATTCAAATTTGAAAAAAAATGATTCAAACTTGTCTAGAAATATTTATTTATTTATTTAATTTAGACGATGAACCAATGCAACTTCTCTCTTCTTCGCTTGCATAGAAAAGCACGATTTTTTTTGGCAACTTCACCTGAATTACAGATGTTTTCTTTTTATCTACTCAAAATATACACTACACAAATATACAATACACTTGAACACCAACTTAGTCTCTCTTGAACCAGTACTCTTTTAATTAGTAACTCTGCATGATATCAATCAAAGACAAAATTACAACAAATAAGAAACAAGTAGCAGAGGTTTATCATAATAATACTCGACTCTTTTTTCTTCTCTTTTTCTTTGTATATACCTAAATGTACATTTCAGTTTAGTTTAATCGTGTATTTTGGAACAGATTTACAATTATTATCCTATTAATATTATAAATGCGAAAGTTTGTAAGTATGGATGTATGGATGTTTGTTACTCTTTCACGCTCGAATGGCTGAACGGATTTGTCTGAAATTTGGAAGACAGATAGATTGTGACCTGGATTAACATATAGGCTATTTTTAATCCCGATCGCACACCGGGTTTCTGTGAAAACGCGAGCGAAGCCGCAGGTAGTAGCTAGTTTTCTATATCTATGAAGATGTAAAAGAAACACTT
>NJDC01005488.1:46257-66160 GCA_002245475.1 Calephelis virginiensis
AAAGTTTCATGCAAAAATGTGCCATAAAAATATTTTTCTCATATAAACTTTGCCACCCCTTTTAACCCTTTTAGGGGTTGAATTTCCAAAAAATAATATGCCTATGTCCTTCTCATGAATGCAAACTATCAACATACCAAATTTCAGCAAAATCGGTAGGGTGGTTTAGGCGTGAAAAGGTAACAGACAAACAGACAGAGTTACTTTCGCATTTATAATATTAGTGTGGATTCCTCTTAAATCTATAATATAGCATCCATATGCTTCACAACTACAATCAGCTACTATTAAAATATGTAAAATAAAATGTTTTATTACATTATAAAGCAAACTGATTGAATATGGTATAAGTGTCAAACAAACACCACAAATGTTTATATTATTATGTTAATTATTTAAAATACAGTCTGACAGAGATGTATAAAACAAACATATCATCATATCATGTGAGGAACAATTACTTGAAGCCATATAATTTTTTCAGATGAGTACATAAAAATGACAGTTTGCATGACACATTGAAATGTTTCAATTTTTTTTAATCAACGCTCCAGAACCGTGAAGCGTATAATTTAGGAAGCAAGCACATTTGTTAAACACAGGTGAGTTTGCCAGTGACATTGACAAACGCTGTATATAAGTTAGAATCAGCTCCTGTGAATGCTTATTTACTAAACACTGGCAGAATGGAAGTCAGGATTTCCTATTTTGTTATTCACCTGCTAGTAGTTGGCATTTCAGCCTTTAACGACGAAATGGCAGAATTGGCAAAAATGTTGAGAGAAAGCTGTGTTGGAGAGACTGGGGTAGACACCAGTTTATTGGATAAAGTTAATGCTGGGGCCGATCTCATGCCAGACCCAAAATTGAAATGTTACATCAAATGTGTTATGGAAACTGCAGGAATGATGTCCGAAGGTGTCATGGACGTGGATGCCATTGTGGCCATCTTACCTGAAGACTTTAAAGAAAAGAATGAAGGTAATTTAAGAGCATGCGGGACACAGAAGGGTGCTGATGACTGTGAAACAGCCTTCCTTACACAATCTTGCTGGCAAAAGGCCAATAAGGCAGATTTTTTTCTTGTATAATGGTTGTGATTTTTTTACTTTCAAATTTTATGTATTTGTATTGTCTCTTAAATTTAATCAATACAACTAATGACTGTTTAATTAATGTTATATGCCATTTTTAAGAAAATCATTGCCACAGAGTTAAATAAAATACTATTAAATTTTTATAACAAAGAGCTTGCCATTACTACACATCTAGGTACTGTTAACTGCAGCTTTATGACCTATACTACTATTATTTGCTTTCAATTTAGTCATTTATTACAATATTATTTAGGTATATGATATATTTTGCTAATTCCAGTATGATTTACGTGGTTGCCCAATATTTTGAAATTCAACAAACTTAAATGTAGTATGTATAAATTTAATAAATATAACTTATTTTGTTAAAAATTAATTACTGTTTTCATTTCCTACAAAAGTACTGAACAAACAAAAAAATTCTAAGAATTTTATTTCTGTCTCCTATATTCTAATGTTAAAATGCAGAAGATAACAATGAGAAACAAAATAGAATCAATACACACACAATGAGGGATGAAACAATACCACTGGGGTATCAATCAATACTTACACTCGATAATGGTATTGGTCGTCAAGTATCGATACTTACTCAGTATCGATCACAAGGTATTGATACTTACTAGTATCATATCGTTTTTGGAAAATTTTAACTGATAACCATGTATTGGTATTCTTTATTGAAAAGTACTAATAATATTCCAACATAAAATAATAATTTTTGAGTTACTTCAAGCCTATTGACAACCGGGCACATATCAAATCCTGAGCAACATTTTTTTTATTAGAAAATTGGAAAACCCAAATTTCCTTTTTGTTGCCCGACCCGGGATTCAAACCCGGGACCTCAGTCAAGTCCAACACCTGAACCGCTAGACCACAGAGGCGATAAATAAATAAATGTAAATGTATTAAACTCATGTCATTTATAATTGACTCACATTACATAAGCGTAATATTTAAGGCAATGATACCTAAGATGGCCGAGGTTGGTGGCATTTTATACAATTTTGACAAATGAAATAACCATGAAGAAATTTGTGCAGAATGCATTTCCTCGTTGCTGCTAAATCTCATTAAAAAGCCTGAGTTATGAGGCCACTACTTTGCTCAAAACCCTTATATGGCTTTCTTGGACAACATATGACTATTTTTAAGCAATTCAAACCAAATTTTGTTAAATCGGATAGCTTGACTCAAAGTTTGAACTTAACTAATGGCATACGCTATGCAAATGCCTAAAACTAAAACTAAAGAGAAAAAGAAAAAGCTCAAAACTTAACCTCATCATACATACCCCCTGAAAATGAATGGCAACATTCATTTTCGGGAGAAGGTCAAATGAAAATTTTTGAAACACAAGTGTGCCATGAAATTCTTTATATTTGTGATTGGCATAAGAAGCAACAACATATTATGAAAACAATTATATCAATATTCATAAGATCTAATTAAGATTAGCTTCAATTCCTCAATCAATATGATAATGTTGAAAATTCATTCCAATAATGGTAGTAACTTGATAAAAAATGATTAACTTAAAAAATAAAAATCTTACACCCAACAATTCAAGTATTATCAATTAAAATATAGTTGTAATCAATAATTAATAATCCAGTAACCTAAATTACTAGAATACCAGAAGTTTACAATGGAATCAACACATCCAGGTGCTGACAAGCATTGTGACCATTATAACCACCACCCAAAATACTTGCTATCCTATTAATATTATAAATGCTAAAGTGTGTATATTTGTTTATTACTTCTTCACTGCTTCAAACTGCTGAACCGATTTTCATGAAATTTGGCACAAACATAGAGGGTAACTTGGATTAACAATTAGGATAGTTTTTATCCTGAAAAAATGATCCTGTGGGACCATGAACCACGCGGGCAACAGCTAGTTTGAAATAAATCCTTGTACATTTATACAATACACTGAAATATTTTGTAAACCATGATCATTCCTCTCTACATATATTACACAGGATAGCATCAAGCTCATCCCTCAATTTGATGGGAATAAGAAACAGGGTAACCTATTTTTCTGGCATGTGACCAAACTATTCCACTCTGAAAACTGCAATGTAGATTAATCACTGCGGTACATTGTTCTCTACAAATCGTCAATCAATAGGGCAGTCATACCTGTTCAGACAAATTTGGTGATCTCCTTATACATAAACTATAGTTTAAAAATGGTAAAATCCGAAAATACCTGTGTGAAAAAATACATTGAAATAAATCTAAAATCTATATGGCCTAGCAGTCCGGTGTAGAACTTGACACCATGAGGGTCTAGGTTCAATCACCAGGTGGAGCAACAAAAGGAATTTGTTATTTCTAACAAAAACAATGTAGTCTGGGATTGGATATGTGTGCTGTTGGTGTTAGGTTTGCCACCTACCACATTGCAGGACTTAGTGTCTTCAGCTAGTTGTAGGTGCCCTGGTAGTACTTCTGCCTATATATATGAGTGGGAAGATACTTAACTAAAATAAAGTAACTAAGTGCAAATCAGCCTTGCTAGGAGCAAACATGACTATGACTGGGTGCCAGATACAGAACTACAAAAACTACCTACAGAACTTTAAACCTAGAACCTAAGTTATAGCTTTATATTATGGAAAACATATTTATTACATATCACATTTATATTGATAGGCTTGTATGACAAGTCTCGTAAAATTACCTACACTTAATATTATCTACCTATAACAAATAAATATCCCTGGACAAATCACACAAATTGAATCTAGCCCCAATGTTATGGGTGTTAGTCAACGATACTAATACATATAAATACTTAAATAGATACCAGAATAAATTTAATAAACACTCAGACCCGGAAATGCAGACATCTAAATGTTCATCACACAAATGCCTGCCCCCATCGGGAATCGAAGCAGAGCCTCGCGATTGGTATAGGTAGTTAGGCGTGTATGCTAGCCACTCGACCAATGAGGCGGTCAATATACTAGTACAAAGTGAGTATTTATGGATTAAGCACACTTTTGATAGGGGCAGAGCAGGTTGGATTAACACAACTCATTGCAAAGCACACTCAGGTGGAGCCGCATTGACAACTCTGATAAAAAAAAATTTTTTCCTTGTTTATTGATTGAAGATGACGTCACACATTAACTGTATAAAACCGTAAACATAAAATATGGATACATCCAATTTATTAAAAGATAAATATTTTCGATAAATAAACCTGAAAGATTCTATGTATTAATTCCTGGGATTCGAGCCCAGGACCTCATATGTCTACAGGCACTGGCAGGTAAAAATTTGAAGACTGATTAAAGTTGCCTATCTAGGCAGACAAAATATATTTTAAAAACTGCAAAATTGCTTGTTTATTTGTTGTTATAACTCTGTGTTGGCACTTTAAACATAAAAAATTATTGCTTTTTCATATGAGTAGGTATTGCAATTGTTATGTTTATAAATTAATTTAATCAATAATAATTAATGTCTAGTTCTATTTATAAGTTACATTATTCTAATTTATCTAAAATAACAGTCAGTTAAAACAAAGCAAAAACAGAAATGAAATAAAATTTTCCACATTCAATTTACATCAATCATCACATTAGATTGTTGACACCTGAATGACAAATGATGTAAGGAATGGAAAGGGGTGAGATGGGCTAACAAAGTACAGCTGCAGGCCGCATTACAATTTAAAAGCAGGGTGCCACGCAAATAATATGCCATGATATGGCCTATGATATTGAATGTTGCAGCATACATTTCAGCCCGTTCAAGTGAGCACTGTCTTTCACCTTTTGTATGAAGTATGAACAAAAACAATGTTTATTTGGAATTCTTGCCTTTTTTTAGGTTTTTCTGATTGTACATCTCCAATTAATAATAATTTAAATTAATAATAAATGACTCTAACTACAATATAGGGATAAAAGCACTCATATATTAGAAAGTACTACTTAATTAACTCCACCTCTTGATATCCAATTTAATAATGATACGGATTTGACATGAAGACATGTCTGTAAGCATTTAATATTTTGGGAAAATTAATGTAAACCAATTTTGACATATAAAAAAAAGTTTTTCTGTTGCAATTAGAATCAGATAAACCTTATGATTCAATGCCACTCAAGGAAAGCTGCAATATTTTCTATACTACTACTAAATATATTTTATGAATCCACCAGTAAAGCATTTTTGGAAATCCTTCATTCAAATGTAAAAAAATAAGAAATGAATGTGCCATGGATTGAACTATCACAAATATTACAGATCAGACTAAAATTAATAAAAAACATTATGTTTTAGTATCTACATCTATTTATTGGAGTCTTTGGTCTGATCATTACCATTTGCGTGTCCATTTGTATACACAACCAAATTCCTGATAATCTTAAATCACTTCCATTAAACAGATTTCGAAAAAAGGTATTCAACTTACTTTTAGAGAAAATATATTACAGTGTCAAAGATTTTCTTGCAGACAAGAATAAATAATAAAGTATTGCTAATATTATTGGTTGGCGGAGCAATAGTTTTGCCGTTTCTACTCCTGTCTGGCTAGATTTGGAAATGGTGGTAGTTTACAGTAGATAGGGATAAATTAATTTACATTCTAAAAACTGTTTGTATTTATAAATAATCATGTAATCTCAAAATCATCACAAAAACAGTGTGCAAATAGTAAGAAAATAATTAATATTAATAAATTGATTAACACCTATTAAAATATTTGCACACCAAAAGTTGGTAGAATATTGATAGAAGTAGGTGTTACTTTGCAGAAATCCATACTTAAATGTAAACAAAATTATTTAATTTGCAATTTTTAAATAAATATATTTTTATATATTTTTTGGTGGAAAATTGCAAATTAAATAATTTTATTTAGATTTGGTAGAATATATTGGAACACTTAAATAATTTTGTAACATCTTTGTAACACTCATATTCCTGAAGTAAATATTTTTTCTTTCTTTTCTTTGCTTGGTAAGGGCTGCATTCACACAAAGTATATTATTCTTATTTCTGTGGTACCTACAAACTTCAGTCTATTGGCCCAAATGTGGACTGAAGGAGAGAGTCTATCAGCATTAAGTACACTTTTTATACAAAGTAATTTTATTTAGTGTATTATAGTCAAATTGAATAAATGTAGATGCAGGGATCTCTTGGGAAACATATTACTAATGTCAGCTAAGTGCATTAAACTGCTGGAAACAGTTTGTCTTGAATAAAAGGTTATTTCATTTTGCTTATCAATAAATTAAATTTTTATTAGCATGTTTTACAAATTTATTTATAAACAGAAAATTACTCTATCTAAAATATGATTATTATACTAAGATTAACCAAAATCAACTGTAATTACAATGCATGGATGAAAGCTCTACAATATGATAAAGTACCACTAATTAACATAACTTCTTAATGTTTATTTAAATATGCACACAGAATAAATAAATCCACTTTAGCTTAGACGAGTTAGTTTAAAATTAAGTAAGCTCTACTAAACATTTATGGCAAGAAAATTAGTTATTAATTATGTTTAACTTTTCCTAATGAAAATTCATTATAAGCTTACTTCAACAAGTATTGCAGATATTTTACTATAGTTTAGATATAATAGATAAAATGTTGCTATATATATCTAGTTCAGTTACGAAAAAGATTCGGGGCAAAACTTTTCGTTTTTTTTCATGATACGGCCAATAACTTTTTAAATTATCGTTATCAAATATTGGCAAGAAAAGAAAGTGGTTTATGTAACCCCAATCCTAGAGACGGTGGCGTAACAAGGCTAAAGACAACCCGTCAGAACTATGATTAGAAAGATGAGGTTAGGTTGTCAAATTGCAAAAAATATGAAATATCAGCGGCATGTTTTATAAAGATAAAAACGTCTCTGAAGCGATCTTACCTTGACAGAATCAAGCGGGTACATTACGCAATGCTCCATCACCCCAGCAATTGCTCCTGCAGTCATGTGGGTGATGGAGTTTTGGGTCGGAAGGGTTTCATAGTCCTCAAAGTTCATAATACTCACTAAATTAGCACTTTACAAGGAAATACACAAATAGTTACGTTTGTAAAATTATGTGTTTTTAGGAAATTCTTAGTGTCATTTTCACTACACTTTTTTTGTCACAGTCGTCTAAAATTTACATTTGAACGGAACAATTTAAGAATTAAAAAAAAAATTGAAGAAGTGCGATCAACCAACACCGAACACGCGCGACAGTCTACGTCAAATTGCAACTGTCACCTAGAACTGGCAGTTGTCATATTTAAACTTTCCGCCTTCTAAAAACTAAAACTCCATTGTTTGTGCATTAGCCACTATAGTGCTAACCAGATACGTCTGCGCGCAGAAAAACATAACTTTTTTAACTTGTGCCGAATAGGTACTATTAGAATATAATAATTATATACATTTACTAGCTGACCCGGCAAACGTTGTTTTGCCATATAACTAATTAAATGGCGATTGATCAGTTATCGACCCGGGATAAAAAATGACTATTAAAAAATAAGGATTGATGATAAAAGGGTGAAAATTTAGGGTTGTATGTACTTTTATATGCTGTATCATAATAAAATAAAAACAAAAAAATTTGTCTGAAAATTGCAAAAAAAAATTTAGAGGTGGACTACCCTTAATATTTAGGGGGATGAAAAATAGATGTTGGCCGATTCTCATAGATACCGGATAAGCACAAAAAATATCATCAAAATCGGTCAAGTCGTTTCGAACGAGTATGGCAACGAAAATATGACACGAGAATTTTATATATTAGATAGTATTAAACACCACTTAATAGAAAAACGACAAAGTTTCGCATTAATCTTACACATTGAACTAATTGTTTACTGTATTCATTACATATTTAAGGTACGTTTAACACTAAAAACTGTTTCATTTTTTTAAAATTTAACACATGAAATTTACAAAAAAAATTAGAAATTGAACTTTATTTGCACAGATGAATTACACAATATGAACTTGAAACATAAAACTAGTCTGTCTATGGAATTGATAGATTTGGGCAATGATGAACGATAAATTGAAGATTCTCTTGCAAGGATAAACACTTTTAAAAATTTTACTAAATAGCGTGTAATCCTTTTCCTTTTGTAAACGATTTAAATCTTTAAATGTTGATTTATGAAAGCCAAATTTATTTTTTTGCAAAATAAAGGCCGAATTGATTCTTGAGTGCTTGGACATCCGACAGATTTCATCGGTTTCATTTCATTCCAAAAACATAAAATGACATATTTCAGAAATAATGTGACCCTTTTCTTTTCTCTTAGAAAATATTTCCAATGTGCAAGTTAATTCACATTTTAAAGTTATAATTAATGTAATTATGCTATGACAATCTTACGATCCGGTTATTTTATTTGAAACCAAAAGTTCTTTTGTTCTACTTTGGTACGGAGCACAGAACAATATTACTCACAGAGGTACTGAGTAACTAAATCCTCCGACGCGATGCGGCCCGGCTCGCATCAGTGGGCTTTGCAATGCGATGCTCCCCGGCCCGACACGCTCCGCCCCGTCAGCAGTGGGCCCTATCCATTAGTTTTAAGTGTTGTTATATGTTAACAGGTAACATATTAACTACATTGATATCGTTGACGGATTAAGCTAGTTAATTTTTAAACAGACAACGTTAACGACGTTGACGAGAAATCAAATGTTGATCCAACCCGTTCATTGATCAATGCCCATCGCTAGATCCGAAGGATCCGATAGGACGTGACGGGGTCTCCTATGTTTGGTGGGCACGTTAACGGCCGGTGTGTAGTCACACGCGGGTGCTTTAACACCGGGCTTGGTCATTAGTATGTATGAAAACGCCGTTTTTTCAGTCATTCGAATTTAGTCAGATAACCAGCGTTTGTGTTGCTGTTTCCTTTTTGTTTATATTAACTTGATGCGAAATGTTTCATACTTAAATATATGTGACTAAACGCTCTAGTTTTTGTTTAATACCTTAGGTTGAACCACTTTTTTGTACGGTAACGTCAAAGCTAGGACGCCGTTTTTTGACTTTAATTCATATTATTCAAAATCGCACGTATATATGCTTTTGAATTTTTTTGTAGAATGTACACTCCAAGAAAGACCAAATACAGTTTTCGGTAAGTTAGTAAGTTTCTTCACGCCCATATCCCCGAAGTGGTAGGCAGAGGCACAACCAGGGCACCCACGACTAGCTAACTAATCACTACTACTACTACTACTACTACTAACTAGCTAGCTATGCACAATGTGATAGGGAAACCATTTTTTTATTAGAAAATTGAAACTATGTGTTGTATGAGTAATAATTTTTATTTAAGTCCATTAAAAATTGCAACACAAAACGCTAATTTTTAACCGAATTCAAAAAGAGGAAAAGTTCGGAAGTCTATTGAACGTTTTTTTGTATGATTGTTAAGCGATTACTCAGTCAACAGCCATCCCATATTGATGGTCTTTTTTTTAGCTGGAAAGATAGTTTATGATTCTTTTACTACTTACGTTTACTATGCTTAATTGTAACATAACTATCTGCTCCGGTGACTTTAGTTCCACCCGTTTAGCTTGCATCGGAAAAATTAAAATGTTGATTTTCCTAGGTAGGTATCTAGATAAAAGTACCCTGCGTCCGTCTCCTTCTTCTAAGTTCTAACATACCTCCCTATCAATTTTCAGCCAAATCAGAGCTGCCGTTCTTGAGTTATAAATAGTGTAACTAACACAGTTTCTTATGTAGGTAGGTATATATCACTACATAGTATAAAACAGTCACTTCAGATGTCCATATACCCCTTTGTATGTATGTATCTTTAAAACTACGCAAAGGATTTTGATGCGACTTTTTTAATAGATAAAGAGTTTAAAGAGGAAGGTTTATATGTATATTTCATAACCGTGCTATATATTAAAACGTGATGCCAAAACTTTGGACCCTTTTTTACGAAAATTGCGCGAACGGAGGAGTATGAAATTTGGCATACTTATAGTTTATGTGTAGGAGAAGTGCAGAACGCTAATATTTTTTTAGGAATAATGCTTATAAAGTACATTAAATCAATAAATAAAATTTTACCCACACTACCATGCATTTGAGCAAAGACAATATATATATTTACTAATCTCTGATTTGAGACACACAAATAAATGTATTGATGATAACGATAAAAGATCACAGATGGCGCACTATGAAGTTTAGAAACAATGTAGTTGGTCTTGAGAAATGAAGATGGTGTTCTTATCAACAAGATATTAAAATGTATTATGGTCGAATTTCGACCAATGGGCGATCACTAGTAGGTATAAATATGCAAAGCGGTGCGAGTGTTTTCAATTTCGTTTTATGTTTCGATTAAAACTAAGCGTCAAGACGGGTTTTGGCGCTATCGAGAGAAAAGATGGTCGAAGTTTTTTCATAATTATTGAATTTGTTGTGTTGATGTTGAGTGAAATTAATCAATTTGGGTGGCATTTTGTACAATTTTGTTCAGTGAAAGTGCACAAATGAAATAATCATGAAGAAATGAGCGTATCGTGTATTTCCTCGTTGCCGCCATATCTCTTTATATGAGCTTGTGTATTGAGGCCGCCGCTTTGCCCAAGAGCCTGACATGACTTACAGATTACTTATGACTGATGACTAATTATAATTGATATGAAATTTGATGCAAATTTCTACTTGACGAATGGCATGAAGGCCAAGACTTAAGGAACGAAAGAAAGCGTCAAGACCATGATGCTCCTAGCAGCTCCTAGTCTGTAGGTTACACATATTGGGATCGGGATTTTTCTGGGATCTTCGGTGATTTTTTTGGCTATTTAAAAATCTGTACCCATCTCAAAAGTGAAATAATATAAAATTTTCGAAATCCCTACAATTTTCATCAGTGGAACCACAAACAACTATTAGCTACTTTAACGTAACATCGATCATCTTCTTACTTGAATCACCTTGTTTCTGTTTCTCATCACTCTGTGTATATCAGAAAGTATGTTTTTGTACCTTTGTAACGAATAATCTCAAAGACAAATGGACAATTTAAATGTTTTTCATTCACATGTTGGTATACACGTTCGATCGTATACGTTATACATTTAATTATCCTTACTTTATCCAAAATTTATGAGTTGGAAAAATATATGAACAATTCGTCAGTTGAGTATTTGCTTGTGAGGATTCGTGTTTAGTTGATGTCAGCAATTTGAATCGGTAGGTAATTAATAATTCTTATATATTTATCTCTACTTGTCTATCGAATATTACTAATAAATCGTGTATCGATATCGATACACTGCTTTTCTGACAGTTATAGTAATTACGCCTTTTATTGGACTACACACAGATGACACCCCTGGGGGGTGATTATATAACTCAGTTACCAACTCAAAATGGATGAGTGTACATCGAATCGCTGTCAAATGACGTGTTTTGTATTTGCTATCTCCAGTGACCAACAGAAATACAATAGATATAGCAAACACAAATGACGTCATTTGATGTACATTTTTACAGTTTGAGTTGACAACTGAGATACATAATCACCCCCCTGGTCTACAGCTGCCATTTTTTGTGTTCATAACACGTTGTTTTTGTAGCTATTTTATGTCCATATATTTTGAGATCAATGGAAAATATGGGCACCCGAGTCAAAAAATCTCCAGTTGTAATTTTTTAACTTCAAGTGCTTTGGTTTGGTCTCCCAATCTATCCATAAGCTTCTTGACTCGTCAAGTACCTATCTGATATTCTTTGATCACAATATATTATATGAATACTAGATGTTACCCGCAGCTTTACACGCATGTCAGTTACTAATATATTATTATTTACTGATTATAATCCCGTAATAAGGACTTTCATACTGCCTTTCAACTCCTTTTTCTACCCTTAGGGCTAAAATTTCCAAAAAACCCTAAAATTAGTATCATTTTCATTAATAACCCAAAAATAAAGTTTCATTTTTCTAACTTAAAATTCCATACAAACTTCCAACCCCTATTTAGCCCCCTTGGGGATAAAATTTCTAAATATCCGTCCTTACTGGGTGTCAACTCAATAAAAAGACCCCACTCACCAAATTTCATGGTTGTAACTATTAGTTACAACCATGTTTGCTCGGCGATGATGAATCAGTCGGTCAGGATATGTTATTTTATGAGTATAGATATCTACTATCATAAAAATATTGAGAACATTATTCGTAATTTTGATTTATTCGTGAGTGCGATATAAACAAACCTTTAGGTGTATTTTATGCAGTACCCGTAGGTAAAGAAGCAGACGGAATTTCTAAAAGCGAAAGCGAATAACCGTCACAATGCGTTGCCAAAATGAAATATTAATCTAAATCCTCTTGCGAAATATGGCTCCGTACACTTAATGCACCTGGGTGGCCCAGTTAACCTTGCTTAATGGATATATGACCGAAGGTCATATTCTAGAAACTGTTCGCTGAAAGCGTGTTCATAAAAAATATAGGTACCTACCTGATTCACTTAAGTGAATTAACCTAGGTGATTTTAGAGTAAAAAGGAATTTGTTTTTACTTTTCTTTTGATTAAGTGAATAAAGTTTACTTTAAATTTATTAACATACTTTTTGTATACTATGAAAAGCGAGGCAGGTGATTTATGTTTACTAAAAGTGTATTTAATTCATCTAGGTGAATTAAATGTACGAAGCGGTAATTTTAATGCACCCAGGTGTTTCAAGTTAACTTAAAGTGTATTTAATTCACCTAGGTGAATTACCCCAGGTGCATTAAGTCTACGAAGCCAAAATTTACTGGCTATCAATCTGGAACACAATCGCAAATACTGACGTAACGGCGATAGACACTGTTAAAACGTACAAATTCGGGCGATGAAACTGCACCAATCTAAGAGTAATAACAGCTACATAAATTAAAGCCAATAAAGAAAGAGGGGTAACAAATAAAAGAAAGACTGTAGTTGGAAATGCAATTTATATTACTTTAAGCATAGTCCTCACATCACAAATCACCGACAATTCTCGGTCCCGCGACACTTTCGCTTCGAAACATACACAAGCACACGCATAACATAAACAATGAACATGCGCGTGGGCACATACCAATCCCGTATTTAGCGTTTCATATATAAGAAATTTGAAGATGATTAAAAATGAAGAATCTAATAAGTTTATACAAAATTAGATATAAAACGTTCAATTTAAGACAGGGATGAAGTGAATATGACTATCTTCGGTATTTTATATGTACCTAAATACAATTGAATATACGGTGAATAAAACTAACTCATCTAACAACTTGACAAGTTTTATTTTTTCTGTCATATTTGGATTTTGTATTAGCAAACATTGTTAGTAGCTAAAATTTCTACTTAGTACTAACGACCAAAAGAAGTGTTTACAATTAAAGCTATATATTTATTGCAATTCTAGTACAACACAGTATATATCAATATTGTCATTTATAAGTTTATGATCTCTGAGGAATTTTATCTTTCTCATGTCCGATATAAAAGAACTGTACAAAGTTTTCTGGAAATTAACCTGTCATAGTCTATAACACATAACTTGTAAGGAATTAACATGAGAAACGTGTAACCATTCGTAGGTGTAAACGTAACAAAGAACTTGTGACTGTTATGAGAAAGTAGATGTGCGCACGCGCATCGCAAGTGACCACACTTCTATACAATTAAAATAGCTGTTACACAGAACGAACCGACCAGCACTCACAGCCTACGGACAGACAACTTACCGGATTTTAAATTTTGATGTTCAATTCTTTCAGTTTTTGACAACCAATAGAATAATGGCAAGAATATTATTAATATCTGCTTAAACGAATGATTTTTTTTCTATTTTGTAAGTTGTTAAAATGTCATTATTGGGCCATGAGTGCCAGCGATACAAACTGAACGTGGAAACTGAACAGTGGCCGCGACAGTGATTGCTAGTCTCACACTCCATACCGAAGGGTAGCACAAACCTGCACCACACATCATCGAGCGTTCTTACACGACGTTTGAAAGTTGTATGAAGGCTTGTTCTAACCGTCGGTGGGTGAAACCAGTTTAACAGAATAAATCTTACAGCTAAGTATCTAATTTCAGAGTCAAATAAACCAGTAACATTATTAAAATATATTAAAATAGCTAATTTCCACAATGCAGACATGAAATGGTTGCTGTCGGCGTAGTACTTAGGTCCCGGTCTATATAAAAATTCAACCACTGGCTTCATGTTACAATTACACGGTCAATTATGATAATCTGACATTGTTTATTATAAACCACCTATTTTTAATGTAGTAAAATATATCCACATGATCTACTAGCACTAGTGTAAGCTCTGCCTTTAATTCCCATAATATAATTAATTATAAAGGACCGGGTGACTTTAATTGAGACATATGAAATAATGAGTTGGTTTCGTACAAATGTTTCTTATGCCCGGTTCAAATAGCCAGGAAAAGAGTCGTTTTGCTGACAAAGATTGAAAGGTAGTATTTTTACGTATAGTAAATTATCTAACCACGGTCGTTCGTTATTGAAACTATGGGCACCGCTTTATTAGTTTTAGGGAAACAACTAATGGTTATACTAACGGATTACGCATCGTTGATTATAGGAACTGGATTTAGTCTTTCTTTTTTTTAATTTCAAGTCAAATAGATAGTTTATTTTGCAGTCCGTCAGGAAAAAATCAAAACTCATTTTAATTATTTCTCATGCGGATATATTTTACTAGAAGTATTGAACACTGTCTCATAATTCAAACAATTATTTTGGAAATGCCTTATATCTAACAGCAAGTCGACAAAATCAAAATCGATAATGTAAATGTAAAACAAAGTACACAATCTATAACCGCATCACCACAAAAAATAGACGCCTGTCTAACTAAACACTGTTTAAACTTAAATATCCAACCGATAACATGCTACACATCGATGACGTAGCTGCATGTCATCGGTTGACAACTCAATTTAGACAGCGTTTGTGTTTAACGAGTGTTTAATTTTTTTGTAGTAAGACGTTACTTCTCTAAAACATTACCGAAGTCAAGTGTCATTAAAACATCATTACTCTTTACATTACTGATGATTCACTGCATCAATATTTCGTTAAGCTATATTTTTACATTGTGAATAACTGTAACAGCAACCAATAAAACATCTTTTAAAACAACCAAACAGGTGTGATTGGTCGCCACAAGTTCCGCTCAGCCGGTGCTGACAATATAAACCAGTGACCAGCCGAGGAGATCCCGCCGCAAGGCCAGTGGCATGAACATGTAGGTATTTACGGAGTTTGGTAACGATTAGGCATTTTAAGCTATATCTTATACTACCGATGCGTCGAAAGCGAATAAAAAAATACATCTTACAACTATATTGCAACCGAACGTCGGGCTTGAATAAAATTAAAAACAATCAGGACGCGCGCACACGCACACACACACGCATGCACGCACACACACACACTAGGAACATCGCGCGCGCCAGTGACGTCACTCGTACCCGCGCCACGCACCACTCACGCACGCAAACAGAAAAAACATAAAAATAAATACTATATTGTATTAAGAGCAACTTTTTAAGCACCCATATTTAAAAAATTATAGCGATCTATCTATTATAGTTTTAAAATCATTCTGTGGCGCGGAGACGAAGGCGACGAGAACGTTTAGGTGCGACTTAAGTCGGGCGACAATCGATGCGACAAGTCGCAGCGTTTGTCACACGAGTCGCATACACAGCCTTAAAACAAGATGATTAACCATAAGGAATCAGGTTTATAGACTGCATAGAATAAACCTTCAGACATTGCCAAGCCATCACAGCATCTACCGCGACACAATAAAGGCGACATTCGGATACCTGCACCTGGCCCGTACCTCTCATACAAATATATTTGGTTCTCACTAATGCACCTACACACAGACACACAAGGCGTCGTTCGGCTTTAGTAAACTAGGAATAAAGTAATCTATGTCATCGGAAACTTTCAGTCTTTCTTTTCTTTCACGAACCCCTCCCCGGGTGGAATCAATCCGAAGATATTCCTAGTTCAGCAAAACCACGAAACACTGTGACCGAGCTCACGCTACTCCAAACTTTTTTTGCAAAAACTTCAAAAACTCCGTCTTCGAAACTTGTACAGCACATTCATGGAAAAATGTTCTAGTAGCCTAAAGCCTAAGTACGACTAAACCTTGAATATTAAAAAAAAAACATATATGGGACTTAAAAATAAATGAATTTCTAATCACACATTTTTAATTAATCCCCACACACATTCTAGAGGTCAAAACTTATGGCTAGTTACTGTTCTTAAATTAAAAAAAATGTGTGTGTGTGTACTTATGTACACGCGTTAGAAGTTATACTTCTTCGGCGTAATAAGATAAAAATCTTTTTAAAAACTAAAATGTTATCTATAGCTAACTTTATAGCTAACTTCATCATGTCGGTTTTTCGTGACGGTGTGCGCGCGCATCGTAAAAATTTACCCTCATCATTTTTTCCTAACGCGCCAAAAGAAGTATAACTTCAAAAATCAAATTATATTTCATACGATCAAAATTTAATTTTGATTTGTCAATATTTAAAATGAATAACTTATACAATAATATTACATTAATTGTAAGTTTCTAGTTATTTTTACTAGGCACCGCGTATTTCGCAGCCAACGAGCTTAATTATTCGTTCACTCCACAAATGAGTGAAGTAAAACTGCAAAAACCGACTCTAACTATTCTATTGGAAAAAATAGCAACTGATTCCGAAATGGTCTCACATATTCTCACTTATCGTGACAAATTTATACGCTATAAAGTCTCAAAAACTACTAACACTAGTCGGATCTTGATAAAATTAATATGTGACATTGCAATCATGCATTCTATAAAAAAGCGGTTGTCTGTAAAGTCGGTTTATTGACGATAGTTGAACGTGACAACGTCATAAGAACGGAGGCCGATTATGTCTCTTTGTCGCCCGTTCCGCGCTCTCGCTTGCACTTCAAGCCTTAAATGGAACGCCTCAGAGCGCGGTAACGCCGCATGAGTCATGTTTTTAGTGCGTGCAGCTGGCTCCATCGAATTATAAGACGTCAAAAAACTATCAAAAGTAGGTTGGCCATTGGTCGAGTAACCGAGTATAACAAAAAATAAAATAAAAAACATAGTCGAATTGAGTAACTCCTACTTTTTAAAGTCGGTTAAAAAGGCTCCGTTCAAGTAAATTATACCGTCTGGTACAATGAATTGGCTGATATTAAGGCACATACTTGCATATGGATAAACTTATTGCTTTTTCAGCATTCCATTTCATATAAATAGTTGCATAAACTGATATTTGCAACAAATTGCCTTTAAATTAGGTTGCAAGTTTCGAAGACATCGAGCGTTATATTCTTGGATCAAAAAGGTTAGAGAATTAGATTTTAAAGGAGATTTTTGACTTGTATATTTACAAATCGAAAACCTAAATGTAGTATCAGTAGGGTTACTATTGAATCTCGATTTCGTGCAAATTGGAAATTGGAATCGGATTTGTGTAATTTTTTACTATTAGACACAATACTAGAGAATTAATAACGAAATATTAAAGTTATTAATAAACAATAAATTATCGGCTTCGTTAACTTTTTAAAACTTAATGTTAATAATTCGCTAGTACTATGTTCAAGAGTTCAAAATGACTAAAATCCGATTCCAATTTTTATGAAATCAAGATTCAAGAGTAGCTCTACAGATCGAAGAAACGTTAAAATACCCTAAATGTTAAACATATATAACATTTATTAAGCATCTTTTCAAGGTAAAAAGTGCTGTAAATAATACGGCGAAGTGAAAAAGTTACAATGAGTGCTGAAGCGACGCTTTCGTACACACGAACTAGAATACATATTTACAGTGTTGGCTTTTTCTATTTACATATACTATGAGTAATAAAAGTTTGGAGTAGGCATCTACATAAATATAAATCGAAATCGTGATAAAATCGATTTGTCTCGGTCTCATACGGCCGCACTCAAGAGTCATTAAGTCAACATTTTCGCAACAAACTTTCGACTTAATGGTAGATTAAATATTAATTGGCCACTCTGAGTGCGGCCCGAGTTGTGATTTTAAACTAGTGACATTTGACAGCACGACCGACGGCGCTATAGCGATATAGTAACTTCATAAATATATATATAAAATATCGTCAGATCTCCAATCAAATGCCAAGCTGTCTAAAATTAAAGTTCTATGAACTCAAATACCAAACATCACACCGTATCCTTATAAATATTATTATGTGAAAAGTTATAATATCAATATATTAATATTTAAATACAACGTAAAGCGGTGCCTCGAGGGCACACCCTAGTGGAACTAAACGTCGAACTCGTGAAATTATGCGACCGAATACATGATGTATACGAAACATGAATAAATAATTTTGATATAATTTAAATAGCGCCTCCACGTGCTTAGTGACTCCGCAACACACCGTTTTTATACTTTACAACTTATATACTTATCTTCTTTTGAAATCTTTAAAATACTAAAAAAATACTAGAGATACGGTTTTAAATAAAGTTATTACGGTATTTCTTTATTAACACTTAAAATAATTAAATATTTTAATAGTTTCTCCAATCTTAGCACTTTAAAAAGTTAAATTTTAATTTAAATGTGGCAACATTTTTCTCTACAGTTTCTATGTTACAACATAAATTGGCAACATTCGCTGTGTATGTAAGTTGTAAAGTATATGGGTGTGGTGTTGAGGCGGGCGTGGCGTTCAGAAGAGCCTCGCTCGGCGCTTGAGCTCGTTGCGCCTCCAGGCCGGCAGCCGGTAGAACTCCTGGCGCCCGAGCTGCAGGATCGCTTCGAACTCCGCGTCCGACAAGTGCCGCTGGAACACGGTAAAAATATAAATGAAACATTAAAATCAACGTTATTGGGAAGGAAATAGAAATTTTATGACAGGAATAAAATCCTCAGTGTCACAAATGGCAGGGCTTCGTCCGCGAGCAAGGGACCTTAAGAATTCAACCCCAGTTTCAGGTGATTTTTTTTCTTCCTTTGAAGTTCGTGGAAATTAAATACAAATTCTCGGACAAATGCTTGCTCCTGTCAGGAATCGAACTGGTAAATGATTTAATTATGTGATGCGTGTACGACGTATGTATATCGAATGGTACGGTATACCGTTATTAAACGCAATAAAAGTAATTAACTTCAATTTTAATAGGATGTGCACGATTCTATATAGGTTTAATGAAGTATAATTCAGAAAGTGATCAAGCAGTCATAAAATATACGGAACAAATTTCGGGGTATACTCTATCCTATCTAATAATAATATAACGCACGCACGCACAATGCGCGTGCGTATGCACGTACGCACGTGTGTGTGTTTCTACAGTGGGTATAAGTACAGAAGTATGTAAGCGTAATCGTTCTGTCTTTGTGCATGTACAGTAAGCAAACAAAACATCTGACCCTCGTACAATATATTTTTCAAAGTATTATAAGGGGTTCAGATATTTCGTTTGTTTACTGTACATGTGTACGTTTTTGTACAATGTAGGTATACGTGGAAGCTTGCGTAGGTACCGTATGTGTTGTATATATATGTTCTTGTATGTGCGGTTGTTTAATAGTGGTTACCTCGAGATTTAGCCTATCAACGTCAGGCGGCAGGCGGTAGTTGGTGATGAGCAGCAGATGGTAGGGGTAGAGCTTGGCGGGCTCGTGCAGCAGGTGGGAGGTGGCCATGTTGGGCAGCGAGCG
>NJDC01005488.1:66206-89814 GCA_002245475.1 Calephelis virginiensis
CCGAGCCCACGCCCCCGCCGCGGACTATCACTCCACCGTCCGTCGTCTTTAAAAAGGAAATACTTATTCACATTCACACTTATTCACATAGGCTTCGTACGGCCCAACATTTTTAACACAGGCGATAGCTGACAAATGTATAAAACTAGCCAAACCGGCGAACTTCATATCGCTTGATATTAACAGCTGCAAATTGCTTCTATGGATGAAGATGAAGCGTTGTTTTTCCCAATTTTCCAGCAATTGTCGCGAGATCTCTTTTCATAACAACTTTCTCAACCTCAAGAAATACAGAAAACTTTAACGGGTTGGCATGAAGAAATTTTTTTAGGCATATATGTATAAAACACAATCATACCTAAATCGTGTTACATACGTTCACTTACAACTTAAGAACGGGTATATGACGATTTTAATTACGATGCAATAGTATAACTATAAAAAAATTATACGACACGGGCCGAATGTAACATAATTCGCCGGTGCAGCTGGTATAATATCAACAATATGAAACTACTTACCACAGCACTTCTATCCACATCTGTGATAGAGCCGGCAGATACTGAAATTAATAAAGTTATCATTGGTCACATGTTTCACATTATGGAACAAGACGTCCGCTCTGTCTCGCGATCGGACAATTTAAAACTAGTCGTACAACAAATCCGAAAAAATGTTGAAATATACCTCACAGGTACCTAACTGAATGACCAATTACAAGTGTTTTATGTGTATTTCTTACATATTATTAACATAACTTGTATGTCTTAATGCGATGGTGGGCTTTTAGCTTAGACGATTTTCAATACATAGATAAAAACCCGTACTGACACGCCTAATGCTATTTTTGAATTATCGCCATGAAATTTAAAAAATATTACTCGTTTACCGGTTCGGTAACAAATTAAAAGTAGTATCTGAGAACAATGTTTGCAGCGTCATAAAGAGATACCGTTAAAATTTAATGTTATATTGCAGTTATGAAACTATTGAATACAGTGATGGACAACATTAAACAATGATACAAAAACATTCAACGTAAATACGGAAGCTAAGCGGTCATGCCTACATTTAACTTCTGTACTGAAGCTGAACTGAAGTTATTAAAACATAACAAAAAGGAGAAAAGAAATTAAACATGTAAAACTAGTATGTACTATAAAGAGATCTGATGCAAACTGATTATTTTATGCAAATACATAATTAATAAATAATAAAAAAAACAATTATTATGTTATTATTATTACTAAACAAATGCATATTATTATTATTACTAAACACAATAAAAAAGTATAAATCAAGTAGATAACTAACGTTACTAAATGCGTAGTCAATAATTTAAAAAAAATTGATTTAATGTCTTTACGAACCCTATTTCTTCTAATATTAAAAATGAAAAGTTTGTGAGAATGGATGTATGTCTTATTTCTCTTTTAAGCAACAACAATGAACGGATTTAAATGAAACGTTACAAGAATATCATTTATATTATAGAATAACATACAACAATTTATAAAACATATAAATTGGCATACGGACAAAGTAGCGAGTTAAAGCTAGTGTTATCTATAAGTAAGCTCGGATCAATTAATCAAAATGTATTTTATTAAAAATCCAAAAAAAAAAATAGTAAAATTATTATCTTTTTATGTGATCTTGGAGTGAAAATACGTGTAGGATATAAATATGACAAACTCGTGTGAGATAAGTATTTGAAAACATTAGTTGCATAAGCAATTATGCTAAAAGACCAAATCTATTGTTAGATGGAAGCTCGTTTAAATGTCATTTTAACTTAAAATTGCAATAAATAAAATACATATCTTTGTGCAAAATATACAAAATGATGTACCTTTAAAGTAAGAAAATTATATGGTTGTGTTATGGATGTTAGACAACGATACTAATTCATATACATACATAAAATCAGAACAAGTTTAATAAACACCCAGACCCAGAAATACAGACATGTATGTTCATCACACAAATGGCTGCCCGTGTTGGGAATCAAACCCGAGCCTCACAGTTGGCCAGTAGACTTAAATGTGTACGCCAACGAGGCGAGGAGAAGGGGCGAGATTAATGGTACTGACAGTAAGTAATTCAGTGAACTTTCACATGAGCCATATATGAATTTTCATACATAATATAGTGTAATATAAAATATTACCAGTAGTTACACTAGCACTTGAAGCGTAACCAATGCTTTGTTTCAACCACAAACAGTTTCTAAATATTATCACGCAGTTTGGAACATCAAAAACATAAAAATAATGGAGACATGATCGCTTAGGCAATAACTAGTAAGCGAAGCGATGTCCCGCGGGTGTACCGGGCACAAGCGAGCACGCGATACTTACTGCACAGGTCCGTCCGCACGGAGCGCACTGAACAACAACACGCTGTCAGTTCACGTCACGTTACACACACACACATACACACATGCATTACCACTATTCATATAACATATTCATACTAAAAGTATTTAGAATCTATATTCAATACTGGAGGGTTACTCTTAAATCTCAATTTCAAGCAAATTGGAAAATTAAATCGGATAAGTCGTTTTGTTATTTGAACACAATACTAGCGAATTAGTTGCGTATAGGCATATAGACTTACTAGCAGCCCGGTAAGTGCTAGTATATGACCGCATGAATGACATAACACAATAAAACAAAAAAGAAAAAAACAACTAAAAAAAATTCATTTTAATAGAAAAATATCCATTAAGAAAACGATCCGCCATTAAATGAATTCATTTGTTACAAAAAAATTGATAAATGAAGAACCGCTCGACCGATTTTATGCAAACTTCACATAAACCATCTACTAAATAGTCCGAACAAAGCCTAAACATTTAGTTTGGATGCGCCCGGTCTTGAGTTATAAAATTACAACGAAAGTGGCATTGACTTTTATATGTATAGATTAGCTTTTAGTTATCAATAAACAATAAATAATTTTATTAGATCTTTGAATTTATTTTGGAACTAAATGTTAATAATCTGCTAGTACCTTCTATGTTCAAGAGTACCTGCAATGACATATCCTATTCCAATTTGCATGAAATCGAGATTCAAGAATAAACACACAATTATGTCATTACCATACAGATTATCGAATAGGAAGACTCACATGTCTTATCTAAATATATTTAAATAAACAGGTTTAAATTTCCACATTAATCAATTGGTAAAAATATACAAAAATATTTAAGTAGACTTCTTTTTATTATTCATAGTTAATAATTGCACTTATTTATTAAATGTACTTTATATCATTTTGCCGCAGCGACTTAATTATTACTGACAAGTCTTATTTAAACACAAGCAAATACTTATATGTAAAAGACAAAGCACTTTCAAGGTAGCAATGTTGGCCAGATAATATCTCAGTTTGACCACATACAAATTTTCATAGAACGTTTTTTATCTTTATTTTACGGAATTAATTGTAACTAAAAACGATTTACTATATTTTTTAAAAATTTTCACAGTATCCTCGAAGACGTAGGCAGAGGATCAACAAGGGCACCGTCGAATAGCCAAAGTTACTAAGATACCGAAATCTTACAACGTGTTTGGCGGCAAACTAATTCAATCCCGGGCAACGTTATCATTATTAGAAAATTAAAAAAAAAACACATTCTTCTTTTTTCACCCCGGACCCTTGAATCGATCCAGGGACCTCGTAAAACCATGTCCAACACCGGACCACTGATATTTAAAATTTGTTATCAAAAGCTGTGTGTGAATGAATTGGAATGGTAACAGAACGACATGCAAAACACCGAATACTGTATACCTAACATCCAAATTTGTTTACGATGGTCAAATTGAGGTATAATAATAAAGGTAATTAGAGACAGGCACAAACACATAGGGGTGGGTGTATAAAGTGTCGTACTCACTGTCTGACTTGCCGCTGCTGAAGTCTGTGCTGTGCGTTTTGTCGCCGAGCCCGCTGAATGTGAAGTCACCCTGCATCATGTCATTTAACAATAAACAACAGATAGCAATATAATTAAAATTATTAAACAACAAAAAATATTATTATATTATTTGTAGGTCACAATTATTCCATTTTTTTGTATATTCTAACAGCAGTTATTTTTTGAAGTGAAAACTTCTTTAGCGGCGTTGCGCACTTTTTATGGAATGGATAAAAACTTCGAAAGTCGCATCAGAACACGTGACCTGATTCGTAAGACAAAAATTCGTAAGATGGCGCAGGGCGCTTTGTTCGTGTTGTCATGTTTGTGTACGATAGCGCAATAAATAAATATTATATTCCACTACATAAATGATAGTACTTTCACACTGATAATCAAAGCAATTCGTGCAAAACTATTCCCTAACCATTCCAAAATATCAAAAATGCACAACGGTAATATTCAAGTTTTCACTTCTGCCGGCACTCTCGTCGTTTTTTTATCACTTTGTTACAAAATCTCATTTTCCCCAAAATAGGTACTCAAAAGCCCTAAACAACTCCGTGTTGAATAAGTGACACAAAGCGCAAGGTAGGAGGGAAGCTATCTACAGCTTCAACTCTAAGTTTGGATTCATAGACCCATGGCACTATCCGGCTTTACTCTTTTTTTTATAAGAGAAGTCAGCGAATAATCACACGTTTCTCGTGATGGTAAGAGATAACTGTGGCCTACAGACAATATAGTAGTACAGTAGTACCACTTAAATTATGCGCTTCGGCTATATCCGTCAAACTTCGGAAATACAAATGTATTTGTAAAGTATAATAGTATCTATAAAGAGTTGTTATTACACAATTTCGCTTAAATTTAGATTAAGTCAGCCACTTTAAAAATAGAAGTAAAAAGTGTAAAAAGTGTAAAGCCGAAGCGCATAATTCAAATAGTAGTACTGTACATACTTACATTATTTTTTTTATTTTTACCACTTTTAATAACGAATTATAAATTATTATCGCGCGAGGGTTAGTACAAAATTAAAAAGACGGTTGGCACAAAATCGATAAAAAAAGGACTGAAAAAAATTAAGCTGGAAATATTTATTCGGTAGTGGAAATATTAATACCTACTAAAATGATGATGATGACGTCGTTCAGATATTTTTATATTCCAAAATTAATTAAACCACTAACAATAGGTTTGAGAAACAAAAAACTACGAACTGTCATCTTCGACCAAGATAATGTAAGGGAGAAATTTGCGTAAAAAAATTCCCTCAAAAGTAATAATTCATCTAAAGAATACCCGCGTTAATGGTAAAGAAAGGAATTAAAAATTTCGCCACAGGACTTGAATCCGCAGTAGCTCAAATGGTTAGAGTATTCGTTGGCTTGAAACGAAAAGGTACAGCGTTCAAGTCCTGTCTGGGTTGAAGTTTTTTCTTTAAAAATTTGTAGACATACTACGAATGTAATGCATTTTTAATGAAAAATATGTAGGTACATATCTTCACGCCATGTAAATTATGGAATAGCGAGTTAATCTCAAGTGCTACGTGTCATAACTATACGTGTATAATAATATAGTATAGTATCTCATAATATGCAAGTGTAACAACGCTCGGAAAGAAAGGCCAAACGAGAGTAGCGAAACTAATTCAGGATTTCTTAAAATACGTGCTCGTCAAAAACTTGGTCGAAAATTGCAGAATCGGTATCAGTTTTTGTAATTAAAAAATGAACGCCCTTCCTATGCGTTTTTGATAATATAAGCGAGATGTATGAGTAAACACAATGTTCATACAATTTGATTTAAAGACCAAAAACTAGAATACGAAATTAGTGAAGGGACATTAATAGTTAAACAGTAGTTAAACAGGAGGTTCGAAGAGATACCCACCCCGGTGCTGGAGGAGAAGGTGTGCGAGCGCGCGGCCAGCCCGTACCCGGGCCGCGGCGCCGACCGCAGGGACGACACCACTGTAACGTCATCTCTTACCACTACCGACACCCACTTGTACTGACACCAATTTATAATGGTTTCACAGTACCGCATCAGTACCACGGATCATTGACTTAGTATTTACCTATTCGATATACCACTAGCCCATCTTTTTCTATGCGTTCATAACACTATATTGCAACGTTAAACTATTTTTATTATTATTCGTACTATAGACGAAAAGTTTTTTAGTTTTTTTTTCAAAGTAAAATAATGTAAAAAAATCTTTCTTTTGTAATATATGGCTATTGTTGAATCGAAATAATATCGACTAAGGCGATGATTTGGTACCAATTCGGTGGATATAGATACCATTAAAATTGATTATCCAAACGCTCAACAACCTTTTTCAACATTTTTAGAGCACCGCGTTACAAAGGCTCGATACTGAAGTATAATCCTTAGACCAGAGCGAGAAAGAGAGAGAAAAGAGTTAGAGAAGAGAGAGGAAGAGAGAGGAAGAGAGATACTTACATTGTGTCCGGAGGGCAGCGTGCTGGAGCGCAGGCCGTAGCCAGGGCGAGGCACCCCGTGCACCACTACACACACACACACATACGCTACAGCAACGACACACACACACTACGCCAACACCACATGCAATCGCGCACTTTGTTCTTTATAACCTAACTGTATTGCGTATTTTGACTTTGCAATTAATTTAAAATATTTAAACCAATAACGAACTGTTTTTTTATTTTAATCTACAAGCTTTTTATTTTTTTCTAGACTATAGTCACTACGTCTAACATTAGTACTGTTTCTACAATATACACCAAAAAAAAAAAAAAATATACGAGAATAATTTTCTAACCTAAAACATTGAACATTCTCCCTTTTCATAATAAGTATTGAATCGCAATAGTTTCGACAACATTCAATAAATTTATTATTTTCTGCATTCTGTTCTGTATTTCTGATTCTCAGTAGATTGAAACATTAAATGTACAACAGAGATAGTATGAACATATCATTTCTTTAAAAAAGTTACAATTACAAACTATAAACTATTAACATGACTAATTTTGTATTAATTAATATTGCTATCTTATATTTCAAATAAAATTAATAGTAAATCACATGCTTTCCAATTGTTAAATTGAGAAAAACATAATACCCTAAAAGAAATATAACATTAAAATGCTATACTAGTTATAAAGCATAACTTTATAATTTATAATTCTAAAAGAGACAAAGTGCGTCGAGCATTTGGCATTGTTTGGTGTGTACATAAAGTCGCATAAAATTTTAAAATATTTACCAACAGCTAAATGAAACTAATTTAAAAACGACTATTATTAAAAAAAATGTAAGAAAATTCAAAAGAGTGAACAAAAACATTTATTTATTGTGATTTTAATGTAAAAATTACTGTTACTGTATTATAGAGTTTCAAGCAATACAAGATTGTCTTATTAACAAAATCTACTAAGGTATACGTACACGCACGTTTGTACGCAAAGTAACACGCACGCTATCATACGCGCGTAAGCACTATGCACTCATCACATGTTTCATTATACCATTATACATGCGTGCAGCGTATTTCTGATTCATTTATTTTCATTTACTAACAGATACTAAAAAAAAGTATTGTTTTCTCTGCATTTCTTTTTCTTTTGATAGGAACCTTCTCCTGACGATAACTATGAATAATTAAATTAGTAAAACTGGTCGTTCAGGCGTGATGCGATGACCACGCGAAATATGTTTTTATATTTATAAATTAATAACTTGTTGGTAAATATTTTGAATATACTTAATAGAACATTACACAATTACAAACAAATATTAAAGCACGTACTATATGTACTATAATACGTAATTAAAAAATAAATAACATGCTGTCTATGATACCTCTAACAGGAGTGTTTATCGACTATGTAATTATAAGGCAAGTCAAATCCTCGACAAATATTTTTTTTTATGTTATAGGAAGGCAAACAAACAGACGGATTTCCTGATGGTAAGAAATTCACGCCGCCTAGAGGCCTCGCGCAAAAGTAAGTTCACCGGCTACCTTACCCTCCGAACCGGAAAACGTCATGATGTTATGGCGGCAGGAAAAGGTAAGGCGGTGGTACCAATCCGGGCGAGTCGCTGCCAAACTCTACCACCTAGTCGGATGTCACGGTGTTAGTGATGCCAGGCGCAAGGGAGGCAGATGGTCTATTCTACAAGGGAGCCCGGACCAACACGTCTAAATAAGTATAAATATCGAGAAAAGCGCAATAGATAACTGCACATTTTTGTTGAGATTCAAGGTTCGACTTAACTTACGATGAGTCGATAGATACTCATGCTAGAGGCGCAGCTACTTCATAAATGTACTTCAACTATTACTAAATAAGCGAATCGTTTTACGTTTCTAGTTTATTATACTGACACAGCAACAGTTTGTGACTACTTTAACTTAAAATATTATTGATTAATTCTAAATAAACTCCTCGTGATCATTAATTATAAAAATTAAATCCTAAAGTAAATGTCTTAATAAAGAAAAAGAGAAGTTTTTTTTTGGGAAAAAAAAAGATGGTTGTATTTTTTCGAAATTATTGAATTTTGTGCAAATTACGATTAAAATTAGTCAATTTAGGTGGGAATTACTTTAATTTTGTTCAGAAAAAGTGCAAAAGTGAAATATTTATGAAGAAGTTAATGCATCGTGTATTTCTTCGTCGCCGCCAAATCTCACTAAATGAGCTTGAGTAACAAAGCCACCACTTTATGCAAGACCCTGACTATGACTTTGGTCTAATGACTTAAATGACTTGTGACTGCTAAAAAGGATTTATTTATACGGAAGATATGGCAGCCTGGCCTAAAGATCTTAGCCGGCCCCAGAGAGGGGGAAAATTACCCTAAAAAGGCGGTTTTGGCGCCATCGTGAACAAAGATGGTCGTATTTTTTTCGTAATTGTTGAATTTTGTGTTAATTATGAGTAAAATTAGTTAATTTAGTTAATGGTAATTCAATTAATTTTGTTCAGTCAATGTACACAAATGAAATGATCATGAAGAAATTAGTGTATAGTGTATTTCTTCGCTAGGGCCAAATCTCACTAGATGAGCTTGAGTAACGAAGTCACCACTTTACTCAAGACCCTGACATAACTTTGTAAATAGTGACTAATGACTGAAATAAAGTGTAATAATTACGGAAGACATGGCAGCGTGGTCTAAAAGTCGCTTTAGCCGGCCCCAGAAAGGGGCAAATGAACTACTAACTAAAAAAAACTATGAAATGTTAGTTGGACATTGACGTAACTTTGTTTAGTCTTTAATTTTTGCAAGGAGTTTTGGCGCCATCGTGAATGAAGGTGGTCGTAAATTTTTTCATTATTGTTGAATTTCGTGTTTCTATTGAGTGAAATTTGTTAATTTAGGTGGGAATTAGCTCAATTTTGTTTAGTGAAAGTGCACAAATGAAATAATCATGAAGAAATTAGTATATCGTATATTTCCTCGCTACCGTCAAATCTCCTAGATGAGCTTGAGTAACGAAGCCACCGCTTTACTCAAGACCCTGAACCTGACCTGACATGACTTCGTACATAGTGACTTATAACTGTATAAGAATTAACTAATTAACTAAATTAACATTGGCAAAGTAGTCGTGAAAAATGATCGAAAGCCAAATTTATAAAAGAAGAAGAAGCATTTTTGCGAGAAAAATAGATGCTGATACTTGTCGAGTATTGGTTTATTGTCATTTTTTCTTTTTATGCAAATGGGCAGTAAAAAAACTAAAGTAGTAAAACGATTAAAACATCACATTCATAACATTTGACGATAATAAATTACGATTTGTAGGCTACAATAAAACCCCGTCCGCTACGAAACATACACAAAAATACAAGATAATATATGACTATGAAAACGACATAGAGACAAACATATAAATTAAGTTTATATTATAATGTTCCAAACGAAAAACGGCCATTGAGTTTTGAGTGCAAAGCAGGGCTAATCAACATTTCTTTAATCGCTTAAAAATCGGAGTATGTATATTTGTACATTTAAGGTTTGACTTGCAGTATAATGGATTTTTTCACAGTATTTATTTATTCTCTATATACCTATACGTATTATTTGATTTACATAAGTAAGTGAAAAAAAATATTTACTCATTAATAACGAAACCTCGATAACTATTGAACTTTTAGATACAGAGGTAGTTTATAGACATGACATGTCAGATATGAGTAATTGTCATATTATTCTAATGTCATCTAACTGAACATAACTAAAACAAAAATAGAGCCCACGTCCTGTGTCACAATTTACATGTGATAAAAACAGGTTTTTCATCTATGAATGAACTCGACGCCACTTCGGGCGAGCGTCACCTTTTACCACGAACCGCATTGACTGCGTAAATTATAGTTATATTTGTAAGAAAAACTACGCTTTTGATTTCGTTCAGTACTAACGTAATAATTAAGGTCAACGATCATTTTTCGTTTTGCGTTTGAAACAGACTATACATATTATGATGACAGTGTATTATCGGTAACGGACATTTAAGACTTCTCATTTCACGATTTACTTCTTATATTGAAGTCAAAAATGCATGTTTTATACACATACACTGATCACACTATATAGAACAATTCTTAAATATATTTGTGCAGTATATCAAGTATAACATGTCGATATTTTAGGTATTGTGTTCATGCATATCATAAAGAGCAAACATGCACGTGTATAACATATAAGTATATATCGCTTAATAATGAAGGCTATGTAGTATGAGACATGCAAAGCTCAAGCTGGCTGTGTTCGCCGCGACATCAAACGGTGGACCTCACCTCACTAGTTCCAATTCCAGACCCTTCCCACCCATGTATATATATACAAGTCACTGTGTATATGTATACATGTGTGATAAAAGTTGCTGTTAGAAGGGAAACTAAGGACAGGGATCCTTGAATGTTCCCTTATTATACTTTTAGAACAAACAAAACTAGTGTACCGACTACCAATACCTAAAATAGTTATTTGGTGGTTGGTACAATGCTGAGGTTCAAAATAAAGTTTCATTTGTTCTAAATTGCCCGTTTTTTTATTAAATTTGAAATAACGCTGGTTTAAAATGTTGATAAAAGGTCGTTAGGCACATGATCAATGATTGCGATGACCAACAAAGCATGGACGCAAAGTTATATGTGCGGTGATAGGGAACATTAAAAAAAACATTGAAATTTATCGCCAAAATACTCAAGACTCACCGTCGTTTAATTCGTATGTAAATACTGAAAGCAAACACGGGGGAGATTTCAGTCTACGCTCTGTGGGGATATCGCTTTAGGGTACGCTCAAATTGATCGACATGCACGATAATATACATAAGATTCGAAAAGCATTAACTAATATCCTTTATGAAGTATAAGAAAAATCATGTATATGTATCTGACATGACACTTAATAAAAGTTGTAGAATCTCATGTTTCATCATTCAAAAACGACACGCGAAAGTGACTATACACTTTCGCGTGTCTTTTTAGAGTTTTATAGTTGATTAGATAATTAATTGCCAATCAATTTTATGATAGCTAATAACGCCAACATTTTTATCAATATTTGAATCTGTTGCATATTATGTCCATGACGACCAATTTGCGCTCATCAAAATACCAAATTTAAACAATTGATATAGATTAAATACTGGAATTTAACTTTTAAGCTATTTTATATTTTTGTGTGTCTGTCTTATTATATAGCAGTTGATGTACATATACAACACGATATATTTTATGTTTAAACAAACGGTCATTATGTTACGATGTTAATATGACTAAATAAATTCCAGTACTTAGTGCAGATTATTTTCTTATTAGTCACAATTTGATAGGAGAATGTTACACGTGATTATATTATAAAAGTTAACGTTGATTAGAAATTGATTATCACTACATAGTATAAAACAATCTCGCTTCCTCTGTATCTTTGTATGCTTAAATCTTTAAAAAATAACTTTAATAAATAAAGTGATTTAAGAGGAACTTTTATATGTACATTTCATAACCGTGCGAAGCCAGGGCGGGCCGCTAGTTATTTATAATTCTGGTGTTCGTAACAATCTCATATCGTCTTGAATATTATTTTTGAAAAACGCTTTCTAAGACAATCAACAAATCTAGATCACGTTAACTTTTGTTATATGTAAATTAGAAATTAGTAATGATTGCATCGGTATAGTTAATTCGTAAACTTGATGATTGTTTTCGGAACAGAGTTCCATTTTTCTATAAGCCATTAATTTAAGATACTTTTAAGAATAAAATGTGAAGTAATAGTTTAAAGTATGTGGATGTATTCTGCGATGGTATTACGTGTAGGTAGAGTGATATGTGGTGGGTGTGTGGTGGGAGTGCGGTGGTAGGTACCGTTGTAGGGCGGCGCGCGGCGGTCGAGCGAGCGCGAGGGCGAGGCGCCGACGGGGGAGGAGTACCGCAGCCGCGTGCCCGCCTCGCGCGCCGCTGACGGCGTCCTGCACGCACACACACACGCACGTCACACGGCACACACGCTTTACACATACGCGTACAGTAAGCGATCGAGATATCTAACCAGAAGTTTTGGCGCCATCGACAGAAAAAACGGGCATTGTTTTTTCGTAATTATTAATTTCGTATTTATATTGAGTGAAATTAGTCAATTTTACTGGCATTTTGTACAATTCTGTTCAATAAAAGTGCAAAAATGAAATAATCGCGAAATAATTAGTATATCAGGTGTTTATTCCTCGTCGCATAATGCCGCCGCTTTACTCAAGATCCTGTTATTGATTTTGAACAATTTAAACCGGATTTTGTCAAACCGGGTAACTTGATGCAAATTTCAATTTGACTAATGGCAAATGCTAACGCAATTGCCAAAAAGTAAAGAAAGGAAAAAGAAAGAAATACCTAACCCCCATACAATACTTTCAGAATACTCTAAAGGGGTCCAGATTCGTTCAAAATCGATACACTTACACTTTCGATCTAAAAATAAAAAAATATAAATAAAAAAAAAACACAAAATAAAAGACGCAAGGATATAACGACAAAAAAGCATACAGATGATTCTCGCCAACCGCAATCGCAGGCGCACCTGAGCACTGTCCGCCTATTGATGTCATGATTTGTACTGGCGTATTACATAGCGAAATCATAAATGTGCGTTTTAAATTAATATTTATGTGATACATAAAAATATATCTAAATTACGTATGTGTTAACATTCGAAGAAATATTTATTATTACTATTGATAATCATTATTATCATCATTGATAAAAACTTACGCAAATGAGGTTCCAGAAATTCCAAAAATACTGCAATCTTGCAAAACTTATATGCGTCTCGCAAGAAATTCACTCTGTAGTTTGGCGCAGGTACAATCAAGTGCAACAATCAAACAGCGATTTTTGACGCCATTTAAGATCAATGCATTTGCTAGTATATAAGAAAATCATGCCATATCCTACTTATATTATAATATAAAAAAAAGGATCTTCACGCCCATATCCCCGAAGAGGTAGGCAGAGGTACAACCAAGACACACACGACTAGCCGAAGACACTAAGTCCCACACTGTGATAGGTGGCAAGCCTATTGCCAACCGGGCACATTTCCAATCCCGACCAACATTTTTTTAAATTAGAAAATTGGAAAAATCCAATTTTCTTTATGTTGGCCGACCCGGGATTCGAACCCAGGACCTCATGCAGTCAAGTCCAACACCCGGACCGCTAGACCACAGAGGCGAAATTTATTATATATCCAAAAAATTGTGTATGTCATAATAGCAACATATTTTTTTAAATAATATACACATAGTTTAAAATACAACATTTATAACACAAAACAATATTTTTACGCAACTGCGTTCAAGTAGGCAAGAAATAGAGACGAAGCATGCTTGAACGATAGCGCAGTACGCTCCCTCACTTCCCCGTGCACATCACCGCAGATACCTCGACATGGGTTCTGCGCAACACATGCTACCTATATCGGAAGCGTATTTAGGTTTTGCGTAAACGGTATTACTTATGGGAAATAAAATGTTACAATATCGATTCTTACCTGCTTGCATTTCTTGGATCTAAGTTTTGTTTTTTCCATTTCTCTAATTTTTCCCGTTCTTTAACTTCTTTGAGAAACACCTGGAATATATTACACAATTGTTATAATACGCCCTAAATTTAACTCTTCGTCGGAAACAGTAATAAAATCGTCTGTATACGTTTGCAAACAAACTTAAAATAAGACCTGCCAAAATATAAGTCTTTTTTTAAAGGGGAACTTTGTCCATTAGTGTATGTTTGTAATAGATTAGATCATGTGGAAGTGTGTATGTGTGTGTGTGTGTGTGTGTGTGTGTGTGTGTGTGTGTGTGTGTGTGTGTGTGTGTCTTACCTGTGCAATACCGCTGTCTATCTTGGAGAGCTCCTCCTCTTCCCGACGAAGACGCTGGTGCGTGGTGTCGTGTCCGTTAACACCGTTGACCCGTCCGTCCCGGGCGTCCCGTCCGTCGTCCGAGTCGCTGTCGTTCACTCCCGCGTACGTGTCCGACCACCGCCGTCGACGCTCTAAAACGTAAAGTGATATCTCAACATTATTGGAAGTTATTCAACTATGTTTGACTATCGTAATTCTAATAGTCCGAACTCCGAATTAAGTTAATGTATACAACGTGTAAAATTTGCAAAAGTGGGTTTACTTGTCTGGGTTGCCTATAGGTATAAAAGATATATTAATGTCAATCACTTTCAAGGTATTGGATAATAAAAAATGTAACAAAAGTTGCGCCATTTTATTGCAAACACGTTGATATAAAGTTGTCTGCTAAAAACGAAATAAAAATCATTTTTTAAATACTTAAATTTGTTATCCATGATTTTATTAGGCAACCTATTAATTTAATTTAATATGATCTAAAAAATACTAAATTTATGATATTAAATATGTTGGAATAAACTCCAATCAGCTCGATTTAGGTAGGTGTACATTTGGATATTCTACTATAAAGTTATAAAAGTTACGAAAATTAATGTTTTATTTATTTGGAGCATTTTTATAGATTAATTACAAAACAAAACATAACAATTATA
The DNA here is from genome assembly GCA_002245475.1 of Calephelis virginiensis. Classification (NCBI taxonomy): domain Eukaryota; kingdom Metazoa; phylum Arthropoda; class Insecta; order Lepidoptera; family Riodinidae; genus Calephelis; species Calephelis virginiensis. The sequence goes on from NJDC01005488.1 coordinate 81,240, forward strand.
GTTTGTCTAACTCACCTGGATCTGTATAGGGGTAGGGGGGTGCGGGGAAGTCGTCTCTCTCTATCTTCGGCTGGGTGCCGGGCGGCGGTTTATACGCCGACGGATATTGCGACATCTCTATCGGCTCCTGTAGTTTATTAAAAAAAGCTATATTCATGTACATAAAATACGTAGATAAAAATCATTGCTGGTTTCAAATATGTGCCTTCGCCTCCTCAAGTCTTAACCTGGTCAAATGTTCACGGCAAACTGCTACATGCAAACGGTTCATTTTAAAGGTTTACAAGCTATGGATTGTAATAATATTTACTAAAATTCGATTATACAAATCATTTATAGAACAAATAAATTTCAGTTTATATTCTACTAACTTCTAACAAGTATATATTCTATTAGGTACAGTAGGAACAGCAGTACCGGTACACTCACCTCGTTGTTCATGTGCGGGGACTTGGGGCGGGGCGTCTCGCTGCGGATGGAGTCCACCAGCACCCGCATGCCGGGCCGGGACGACGCCTTGCTCCCCGCGCGGGAGCTCGCGCGCGTGCTGCTCGCCGCCGCTACACACACACACACATGACATGTCACATATGCACTCGATGTGTGTGATGTTTGTAGTGGTGAGTAGTGGCAATACTTACAGGGCGGGCGGTGGAAGTGTGGAGAGACGGGTGGTCGGTCACCGGGGCGGACGGGTCTCCGCAGTGTGGCGGGCTCGCCGGCGAGGTACGAGTACGTGGTGATGCGGTGCGGGGACCCTGCGCCCCCGTCGCCGTACTCCCGCAGCGTCAGACCCGGGGACACCGCTCGGTAGCCATACTGCGACACAATGTACATTGAACCACATCCGGCTCGAAGGACCATTACACGAACCACGATATTAGGATTTTAATTCATACTCAACTAATTCCAAAAAGAATTTTCCTGGTGTAATAATTATGTCTAAAGTGGATTAAACGAGCAAAACTGTTTCCATCACTACAATTACTTATACAATAGCTTTTCTCACTATGTCGTAATTACCCTTTAAAAAGTACTATTTCTTTGTAAGTTTTGATAAAATCATAAACGTAGGTAACAATTAACGTGGATAACTTAAACAAAATAAATTAAATTAATAAAACAGGCACAACAGGTAATCGACACATTCACATGCTCATAATCAACAACATTTTTTATTACTACATAAATTAATAATTGGTCGAATGAGAATTCAGAATAGAACATAATGAGAGTGAAGTGTCGACTAGGACAATTCTGTGACAGATTTACCATTTTTACAAAATTTTGTTTGTATATTTCAAAATCCTTGTGGGATTTTGAAATAAGGAACGTTTCGTAGTTTATTCAAAATAATAGGTGATGCAGTGCTATTGGATTTGAACAACAGCCGTCTTATTAATAAACTTGAAGTAAGGTATTCCAAGGTTTAATTTGGTATTATAGTCCTTATTTCAATAAGATACAGACTATAATATAATCTTTTTTTTACTCCTGCTTTAGATTATTTATATATGTATTTATATTATGTTTATAACACAGCAAGAGTACTTATATTTATTTCTCACTATTAATATGGTCTCACAAATATACAGTTGTTTATAGGTCACATAATTTAAGAGAGTTTCGAATATCCACCATCCACGTCGACGAATAAACAATGACGTATATTGCAATTGCCTAATCATAAAAGAATAACAATAATTTCTAAAACCGTGTTAAATCTGTCACAAACTTGGTGAAATAACAAAAAAGGTAATGCAAATGAAACGGACCTTCCGGGTCAAGCTACTGTAGGGGCTGCAGTAGGAACCGTTGACACTCGGCGTGCGCGACCGCAGCGAGAACTACGGACACAAATACCGTCAACCTCTCTACCGCACGCAGTAACATCACTGCCAGTCCTTGGGGAACTAATCGTACTAACGTACAAAGATATCTCACAGCCGCCATGTTTGTTTTTTAGTTGTTTAAGATCACGTAAAAGTATGGAGTCGAATCGAACAGAACCTTGATGATATAAATTCTTGTAAAAGATTGGAAGGTTTAAGGCAATAAAGGATATTTGTACAAAGATACGATATAGAAAACATACTACTTCGTCATTTCGGTTAAGGTGAGATCATATATCTAAACATTCAAAAGTACCTCTACCAATAATGTTAAACAGAAACTCGATTTGGATAAAAACTTTTGGAATTTGTCACAATATAAAAATTAGCACGATGATCGGGATTTCAGAGAACCGAAATTTAACAAGTAGTCAATAGATTTTAGTTATGTCGGATACATACCAAGCAAATGAAAGCGAACGAAGAACTTTAACCCCGTGTTGATCTAGGCTCCTTGAAAGAATAGACCTTCTTGCCAGGCAGCTCGTAAAAGGCGAGCATAGGTGTTCCAGTTTGAAGGGTAAGGTAGCCGGTAAACTTACTTTTACTCCAGGCCTAACATCCGGGCCTCATGTTGGCAAAGCACCATTACCACCTTAGGTGTCTCTAGGCTGTGTGAATTTCTTACCATCAGGAAATCCATCTGCTTGTTTGCCTTTCAATATCATAAAAAAACTATTGTTCTCTTTCATTCACTAAGTCTGAAAAGTAATATTCCCCATTGTTACATTACATGCAAAGGTTCTACGCGAATACATTTCTTTAATAGAAAATGGGTAAAAAAAATTAACATGGCGAATGCGGAACAATGCATGACTGAATATTGGAAGTGATGTTACTGGTACAATCGGTGATATACAAACAGCAAATCATAAGTCAATACCTGCAAATTAAAATTGTGCAAAAACACTTAACACTTAGGCATGGCACAAGCTCATACGGATGACGCAGAATTGATACTATTAAATAATATAGAATTTATTCAATTACATAATTATATTAGAAATAATTAATCGCACAATAAACATAAAAAATAAATCGAGTCATAACTTTTTCGAAGTTAAAATTTGACTAAAAAGTATCTTTGCCTATGCTAATAGCAATCGTAAAAAAATATCAAATTAAACAAAACGAAAAGAACGTAAATAAATTTTTTCGCGAAACTGTTATTCTGCTACAACCGTATAAACTGAAAACATTTATTGAAATTTTAAATTTAAAAAGACAGAGAATTGGATAAAATGACACTGATAATATCTTTTAAAAAATGCATATCAAAGGATAAATTAAAAAAAGGGATAATTATTGTAAATTTGTACTTTTGGTGCGTGTATGCTCTCAGTGTTGTACACATTATTGTACTGTAATGTACATCAAATTTGAAGTCAAGTTCCGCGGTAGGAATAGATAAATATTGTGCAAGTGAGTGGTGTGCGTGCGTCACCTGCAGCTCGGAGGAGGCGCGGTCGGGCGTGTGGTGCGGGGCGTGCGGCGCGGGCCCGCAGCGGGGGTGCCAGATGGCGGCGCCCTGCAGGAACATCTCCTCGCCGTCCCCGAACGGGTCCCCGCACTTGCTGCAGCGGGCGCACGTCGGGTGGAAGTGGTGGTTATCGCCCGCCTGCCACATCAATATACTTACATTGACCACTAATACACACCTTTACTTGACACGCCATCTTTCTGCCCATCCGCTTGTAAGTTATTTTATAAGGAATGAATCATTAATTAATCGCCTCTGTGGTCTAGCGGTTCAGGTGTTGGACTTGACTTAATGAGGTCCCGGGTTCAAATTCCGGGTCGGGCAAAAATAAGAAAAATTTGGTTTTTCCAATTTTCTGATAAAAGTAAACGTTGCCCGGGATTGGATATGTTCCTAGATGGCGATAGGCTTGCCACCTATCACATTGTGGGACTTAGTGTCTTCGGCTAATCGTGGGTGCCCTGGTTGTGCCTCTGCGTACCTCTTCTGGGATATGGGCGAGAAGATACTTGTTTTTCCTTTCATTAATAAAAAAAAACCGTCATGCCTTTTTGCAGTAACATTACTGCATTTATTTATTTCGTATAGAAAACCAATAACAGCTATATAATTAAAATAGTAAAAGAAAAAAAAAAAACCTAAACTAATACCAAACAGTAACAACTACAGTAATAAATATACAGTAACAAAAATTTATTAAGAAAAACTGGCTATTGATTGATTGAATTTCATTTAGATCTGACAGATTCTTGTAACGCGTCTATATAAATCTAAAAACTACCACCGGATCGGAACACGTCCACCACATTCTGGTATAAAACCGGTCCTTGTCGTTGCTAAGGCTCAATACCCTGGTTGTATTTCGCGTGGTAATCGCATAAAGCCTGAACGTGAGTCCAACTTTGCTAATTCTTTTTTTGTTATTGTCAGGATAAGGTTCATATAAAGAGTGAAACCGAGAAAATTGTAGGAAAACTAAAAAAAAAAACCACTTTAATTGTTCCTATACAAAGTTTTACTAGCTCTGTTAATGTGCAGCAACTAATATATATATATATGGCATAGAGCTACATCTTTACGTTGAAGAATAGAACAAAAAATATTTGGGATGGGAAACAAACGTTTTTGAACTCAAATTATTTACTAAATTTTTGTCTGTTATCATCCCATTACAAAAAAGCAATGAATTAAATGTGTACTGATCCAAACCAAAACATGTTTATTCAAAATCGGTTAAGTAGACGTGGAATATCTTCAATTATAATTTAAACGCAGTAAAACTGCAAAAAATCGACTTCAAATTTGGAACACATGTAGATTTCTCATGAATGCTAATGTAGACCTGGACCTAAATTATAATGGGACCACCGCGGGAGTATAGGCTTTCAATTAAAAAAACAATTATGAAAATCCGTCAACAAACACCGGAATAATCGCGAAACATAGTTACAAAAAAAACAACATACGAGTCGAATTGAGATCCTTCTCCTTTTTTCGTCGGTTGAAAATAAGAATGTATTTTAATGAATCAGGCGTTTCTTAGCGTAAATCCATTATGTAAAGCGATGTAAAATAAGCCTTTATTTTGCTACTTCCGAGTAAGGATATTTTTTTAAGGAGGATTGTTTTTGGTAATTCCTTAATAACAATGTAATTATTATGAACCCGTGGGTGTAAACTTCATATTAAGTTTATTAAATTACGAAACGAAAGCGGAAGGTAGAATACTAAACCAGTTCAAATGACCATACGGACTAGAAATGAAGAGCTTCAAACGAAGCCAACAATAGGCCTGCCTTACAAATTGGTCGGCATTTCGAGCGGCGGATAATTATCTTAACTGATAGCCCTCGGTTCAATGAAAGCGCAACGGGCACAAAGACGTGATCAATTGTTATGCTCCACACAATACCTCTTATGTCAACACTGACAGATGCTTTACGAGAATTTGGTCCATACCACTATAAAGATAAGGCACATTATAGCATCATTTTTTTATTAGACCAGTTACAAATGCACATGTTATTATTTACAACGAAACATCTGAGTCATCAGCAGCTGCGAATCATAAACATATCACACTCATTCGAGATTAATTCATTGATTTATTCTAACTATACGTTTTTGTGGCTAAACAAATAATCCAAAAACCAAGTAGAACAATACAAGATCTCTTATTTAACATCACTCCAACCTTATGGAAATCTAGCCGTAGTTAAGGGGAAAACATTGCATGCCTACAACTTATTGATTATGACGAAGGTAACTAAAGTTACATTTTCCACATTACCTATATATTAATACGTGATGACAAAACTTTGGACCCCTTTTTACGAAAATTGCGCGGACGCAGAAGCATACAATTTGGCACACTTATAGTACATGTATAGGAGAAGTGCAGAAAGCTAATATTTTTCAATAATAATGATTATAAAGTACATTAAACCAATAAATAAAACATTACCCACACAACCATGCATTTGACACACACAAACAAATGTATTGATGATAACGATAAAAGATCACAGATGGCGCACTAAAAAGTTTGGAAACAAAGTAGTTGTTCTTGAGAAATGAAGATGGCGATCTTATTAAAAAGATACTAAAATTTACTATAGTGGAATATCGACCAACGGGCGACTACTCGTTTTCTTTATTTGTTAAGCAACGGCACAGTGCTTCGTACCAAATTTCAAGATTCTGAGTTCACAGGTAGTTCGGTAGGTTCGATTCCCATACAAGTTTCGAAATTTTTCGACATAAACTTACAGTAGTTTTTGTTTTCATTGCGTTGGTTAAGAAGTTTGATTAGTTTCTAAACTCCAATGGACAGTAGACGTGAGAATTTGCAAGCTTGACACCTACACGCGTTTCTGAGAAAAAGTGTTTTGACATACGAACCTACGGACCGACAACAAAGTGATCCTAAACGGGTTCCGTTATTTCTTTTCGAGGAAGGCAGAGCAAAAAACCGTCCCTATGTCGTAGTAAAACTGACCTGCAGAACCTTGCCCGAGATGTACCGGCGGCAGTATGCGCAGCGCACCCCGTAGAGGCGCTGGTAGTCCCGCTCACAGTAGGGCACGCCGGCGCGGCCCATGTACTCGCCCTGCAGCACGCACCCGCACTCGCCGCACGCGAAACACCCCGGGTGCCACTGCCGCTCCAGAGCCACCAGCGCCTGGCCCTCGCTCAACTCCTGACCGCAACCTGCGCATTCTGAAATCACATCGTATTTATGATTTTACCACCCTGTAAAACGCTACAGACATGCGACCGTTAATGATGGACAGCTTTAACATATAATGCTTAGTCATCACTAAACGTTCATCTATTTGGGTACCTTTTAAACATCTATGGAAACTTCGGCCACATTGCAAAAAGAAAGGAAAATAAAATTTGAAAAATAATTGCCACTCTAAACAGACCCCAGATTTTAAACAATGGTATGATAGGATCAAAATATCTGAATCAGAGTTGACTGCACATTCGATACAATCCACATAAATGAAGAAGGAACAGCACCAGTAGAGAATCGACGTTAAAAAAAGGAAGCACGCAGTTTAAAGAGAGAAGGATGTTAAGGATACTTAGATGGTTTTCCGCCGCCATCAAGGGTTTTTTAAGATCAATAGGCTTCATATCGAAACATTTTTAAGTCTCGCAGCGAACCATACATCTCTCTATTAGGCTATCAGGGCAAAATGTTTGAGCTATGGGAGGTACCAGATAAAACAGCGAACAACCAACGGCTCTTCTGCTGGTAAGAGACTACCATGGGCTATTGACACCATAGCTGCCCTGTGGGCAGGTTGTTACACCAATTGTGCAAATCTACTGGCTACCTTACCCTCTGAACCGGAATCTGACACCGCCTTTATGGCGCCAAAAAAAACAGGTATATTGAAACATATTTACAAATTATACTTAATTTCAAGTCAGAGTTAAATGGCATAAGATTTTTTTTATGAATCACAAGTAGTTTCACGCATCTTCGCCTGCGTAACTTGGCTTCTTCTGCACCGATTTTGATGAAACAAAGTCTATGTCACTCAGGGATAATGTAGTATTCTAAAGGTGAAAGAAATCGGTCCAGTAGTTTCAGAGCCTTTTCATTTCAAACAAACGAAAAATCAAACCTTTTCTCATTATAATATTGGTATAGAAGTATAGATAAATACTCTATATTAAAGGTTAAGCACTTACCATTGGGATCTGGCTGTCGACCATCAGTGTCGTGGTCATTAAGTGTGGGCGTGGTGGGCGATGTGGGCGTTGTAGGTGAGCGTGCAGCACGCGCAGTGTGTCGCTGCGGGGCGCTGGTGCACGCTGCACACACCACCTCGCTCCCAGTGTAAGTAACCTTCTCGCCAGACGGGAACGCACGTCTGGAGATAAATAAATATATTTAAATACATTACTAGTATTATACCTGTAGATAAAACTCCGGTGAAGTTGTAAAAACCTCGCGGTTAGCAACAAATTGGTCACTCAAAAACACCTGTAGATAAATTACTATGTTAAAAATTAAAGTAATAAAAAATAAAGCAAACCAGTGTAAAAGATAACAGAAGCTTAGGTTGCTAGGAGGATCAATAGCATAGATGTTGAAAATTTGTTAACACCTTAAATGCACAATTAATCGAAAGGTGAAAACTCATGCCATGACGTCTGTTAAGTCTATGTATACTTCTGTTTAAAGTATGCGCTTCGGCTTTACACTTTTTAAAATTTATATTTTTATTTTTAAATTGGTTGACCTAATCGAAATTTAAGCGAAATTAATAATTATGTAATAACAACTCTAAACCTATATCTTTAAAATACATTCAGATTTCCGAAGCTTGACGAATATAGCCGAAGCGCTAAATTTAAATAGTACTACTATACGTTGCCGTTCCACGACACTTGACTTTGAAAATAACAAGCACCTATATCAAAATTATATTATGAGCACGTACAAAAGTACTGCAAACTACAAGGGTTGGAAAGCCTCGAAAAAACCAACATTTTTTTTATTTTTACAAATCGTGGGTAGGGTTGTTTCGAAAATGTATTAACTTTTATTATTAAATTAATATTGTTTTAAAGTAGTATCCCCGTGTTGGTCCGGGCTCCTTTGTAGAATAGACCATCTGCCTTCCTTGCCAGGCAGCTCGTAAAAGGCGAGCATAAGCTCACCGTCACTAACACCGTGACATCT
>NJDC01005488.1:99151-121122 GCA_002245475.1 Calephelis virginiensis
CACAAAACGACGCAAAAACTCCGCCGGGTTGCGTTGAAACAGCGCCAAATATGTCGCCGATGTGGTCTCACGGTTGCGCTTGTTGTCTGGTAAGCAAACGCGGCACCCATCGCGCCGACAACTTTTTTATACCCAATTCTTCGTGCAAAATATGATGCACTGTCCCATCTGCGATGCCTACAGTCTCAGCTTCTTGTGAATCTTCAGTCGCCGGTCTGCCAACACGAGATCGTGGACTTTTTTTTATGTTTTCTTCTGTAGTGGCCGTTTTCGGTGCACCTGGGCGTGGCTCATCAAAAACCGACGTGCGGCCACGAGCAAACTCGTAGAACCAATTTTTGACGGTCGCCATCGAAGGAGAAGAGTCATCGTACACAGCATCCAAGCGCTCTTTGATTTCGCTGCGCGTTTTTCCTTCCAAAAACAAGAATCTAATCACCGAACGATATTCTTCTTTTTCCATTTTTGCAAAACCGACCGACACGCTCGCTTCCAAAGGCTGTGAAAACAAAACAAATGAAGGGAAAAGACTGAAAACTACTTGATAGACTTCAAAAAGTATTTACTGCAAGATATTAAAACTCTTTTGTAACAACAACGCCATGGGGCGATGAGGCTAAGTAATTATTGAAGGCCCCTCGTATATATATATTTTAGTGCACTCAAGTTAAAACTCATAACAAAAAAATATAGGTAATAAAAATAAACCGCATCAAAATCCGTTGGGTAGTTTAAAAGATTTAGGCATACGAATGGACACAGAGACAGAGAATGCGACTTTGTTTTACACTATGTAGTGATAATTTGTAGAGATCGTTATGAGGAGCAGGAGCATTAATCCCAAGCATTTCTGTATTCTAAATATTCTGATAACCTAACACAACTTAAATTTAATACATTTTATAAATTTATTAAATGGTAAGTCTTTAATATGCTCACGAAATTTATTGTCAAAACGTATACATTGGGCCATGAAAGAATTACTAAATAGTAAATCAGTGGAGACAAGAAATGTGCATAGCAAGATTGTTATAATTTATTGTCCTTTACGGAATCCCGCTTCGCTTAGCGTTATTTGAATGGATGAATGAAATCCATAGGTACAATGGCCTACACACCATCAGAAATTTTCCTTAAGGAATTTCTCCATTTTGAGATTCTGCAAGCGAGCATGTGCGTTCGGAATCGCGTAGCGAGAAAAACCATTCTGGGGCCCTACTATGAACCGCTTATAGCAATATTATTTCCATCTTGCGGACGCCCTTACGTCATGAGGTGGTCTTTCTCCGATGACAAACAGTATTATTGAAGAAATATTGGTTTAATAGCTTATAGTAAACCCCTAATCGCAACTCTTCCATAGACTTTGAGTCGCCACTCGCACCACACGTTCAATTTCGTATGGAATGGCAAGCAGTGTTGCTAAATTACCCATGTTTTAGTCATATCTGGCGACATTTGACATAAAATATTTAAAGTTAGCCACAATTATAGCAGATTTATTAAATATTAATAATAAAATATATACATACATATCTTCACGCCAAGTCCCTTACGGGGTAGGCAGAGAGTATCGAGTATAAAATGTATACTTTAAAATTTATATTTTAACTTATACCTATACAAAAAATTAAATTATCATATAACTAATTATAATTATTTGCAATTTTGGGGTGACCTAGTAATGACGATATTTTTTCCTTATACTCTATGACTAGCCCCGTTCAACTGGGCTTTGGATTCCAAGTTGACAAAACTAATGTATGTTATAATATGTGTACATGAATAAATATCCCTGGACAAGTTACACAAATTGAATCTAACCCAAAAGTAAGCAAATTATATGCTTGTGTTATGGGTGTTAGTCAACGATACGAATACATAGAAATATTTAAATAGTTACCAGAATAAATTTAATCACCCAGACCCGGAAATGCAGTCATCTACATGTTCATCAAACAAATGCCTTCCCCCGTCGGGAATCGAACATGAGCCTCGCTGTTAGTATGTGTAGTTAGGCGTGTACTCGAGCCACTCGACGATCGAGGCGGTCATACATTAATAAATGTAAATTAATGCGTCTACAAACGCATGTGTCCTTAGTGGTTTTTATGTAAAGAATTATTTCGAATAATTGTGACGGGCCTTAATTTGACACCTGCATACATACACAGTTCTTACACCTGCACTAGTCCTATATTTAAAATGTGTTAAACATTTATGACTTAAACTTCTAAATTACAAGATTATACTATTAATACCGTGTTAGTAATAAACACGGACTAAGGTCGGTGTAAAAATTAAGTTGATATTATAGTCTGTATCACATTGTAATAAGGACTAAAATCCATGGTTAAACTTTGGAGTAATTTACGCCGCGTTTATTATTAAGACAGACAGAGTTTTCACATTCATTTTAAGCACAAGTTGTTAATTTTTGTTGAATGTGATAAAAGGTAATATTTCTTTTTTTATATGATATTGGGAGGCCGACAAGCAGACGGATTTCCTAATGGTTAGAAATTCACGTCGCTTAGAGACACCAAAGGTGGTAATGGTGCGTTGCCAACCTGAAGCCGGGATGTTAGGCCTCGAGCAAAAATAAAAAGTAAGAATATGTCGCCAGTCACCATGAAAAGACTGCACGAGCAGGGAAGTATTCAGGTCCAAGTAGGTCCAAGTCAAATTATTTGCGAACAGTGGTTCCACACGGATTCAAACATTGGTGGTAAACATTAGTTTGCATCCGTGTGGAACGTAGATTAAATCCAAATTTTGATTTGTTTCGAACAGTTTCCACCAAGGTCACATTTGTGGAAGGCGCAATTAGGGAGTGATTACAACCGTCAGGATGATGCTTAGGCTAGCGAGCTCTGCCTGGTATACAACATAGACCCTGGTGCAGGCTTTTTAAAATTAAACTGAGATGTGCTGTTAGCATTGAATACATGAAATACGAGTTAGATTCCTGGGTCAAGCAATTCGTTTCTTCAATGTCTTAAAAACATAGCCCAGTCCGTGTTCGATTGACGATAGATTTGCAACCTATGACATTGTGGGCTTAAGTACCCTGGACTCATCATGGGTGCCCTGGACGTATCTATGCTTACAACTTTGGGGATGCGGGTGCTAAAACTAAGTACCCTGAGCTCAGCATAGGTGTACCTACGCTACGTCTACCTATGCTTCGACTTCGAGGATACGGATTTAAAGTACTTCTGTACTTACACACACTGAGAGGTTCGGGAATCAAACAGCGGCCGCTCAAGTAAGATCAAAATCGTCATACGAGTATCACTAACAACACGGAAAATACAAAAACTGATATCCAACACCCAAACAATCAACAGAGATAAGCCGCTGGGATAATGATAATAGATTGTTTAAAGCTTTATTAGAGCTGCGAAAGTGTCAAGTTGATCTGTCATTATCACCTGCCACTAGCCAGCGTTTCCATCGTCCCGACCACTCGGAGCGCCGCGTGACTCATAGAACCGGTCTCAGCTCTCGACTGGCCTCGCTATGAACTATGATATAATATTAGGAAACCTCCCCGTGTGGTCTGTGCTGTGAGTCATCGTCATTGGTGACCCACTGCCTTTTGCGAGGCATCATTTTCTAATTTCGTGTGTTTATAACTTTAGGTGTTTGGCACATAAAAGCTTAATTTCGAAACTAGTATTTTGTGTTACAATACCACTTGTTATGTTGGTTGTACACGTTGACCGAGTAACTTCACTCGCACTTTAGTCTTTATGTACGTCTACTAACTCTTGTACCAACTAAAACTAACGACCTATTTTCAAGTCTTAAATTTAGTTTAGTTTGGAAAAAATACTAGTTTTCACGTGTAGGTGCGGGTGCTATGTGTAGAATAGACCACCTGTCTCCCTGCCCGGCAAGCCGTAAGAGGCGAGCATTGGTTACGTGGGTTATTACCAACAGGACCACTAATGGAAGAGAGCTGTGCAGCAACTTCCCCGCATAAGGCATGAGGATCCATCACATTACGTCTTGCTGCTCCCGCTATGACATTATCATGTTTCGATTTGCAAGATAGACGCTAGGGTAGCTGGCTATAGGGTAGCCGCTAGGCTTGCACAATTGGTCTAACGCCTAGGCAAAAAGACAGCGACGAACCTACATCATCTATAATGTTTATAGGCCACGATTGTCTCTTACCTTCAGGACAGCTACGTGCTTGTTGCTATCTCGTGCTGTCAAAAAACAGTTCATTCTAAGAATGTGTTTAATTAACCGATAACTGTGCCATAAATGATAAGCTACATATAGTTATAAGCAACACATAAAGTCATCTGTCTTTATTATTTATGTATTAATGATTTGAGCGTGCCTTACTGTCACATAAGGCATCATTAGAAAAAAAAGGTGTTCGCTAGTGAACGTCGGCGACAATCTGGAATGCCGGCTACTGGCTGGCGTCTGCGACTATACATAGCCGAGAGGATCCTGGCAGATCGCCAACTGGAATTCCAGCCGCGCTTCAACGTCACATGATAATTGAGATCCTTGTGACACACACGGAGACACTAGGACAATACAACACTCAAGATCTAATAGTCACAAACACGCACACGAAAAACTAAATTACTAAATCAAATGAAATCCTACGAAAGTTTGTAATAATGGATGGATGTTTGTTACTCTTTCACGCAAGAACTACTGAACGGATTTAGATAAAACTTTACAAGGGCACATAGTTAAACATCAGAATAATAATACATAGGCTACAATTAATAAAGAAAATGCTAAATTAGATCTGCCATATACATGCGGAATTTCTTTAAAGAACCCTGTTTTGAAATTGTTTTGATCGCAGCGTATCAATACAAATCAATGAACCTGCCATTCATGGTTAGAAAATTTTCCGTACGGAATTTTTCTGTTTAGAGATTCCGCAAGCGGGCCAATGGAGTACAGAAACAAACTATTCCAAATAAAACTATTCCACAGATAGATTTTGTATCAGTCGCAACATACGTTAGAAAATTCCACAAAAAAAAATTTCCGCTAGTGTAGTCAGATAGCTAGCTTATCTGGTCTAGCCATTGGTGATTGTGATATAAAATGCACATTTTTTGTACTGACGTGTGGCATGTGTACGGCTTTAAATTTCTAAAACACATTAATAAAAATAAATAATAAATACCTACATTCTTATTTTAACAATAGAAATAAACATTTACTTACTTAATAAGAATACTCGCGTTTTACCCAAATATTTTTTTTATGATATAGGAAGGCAAACAAGCGGACGTATTTCCTGATGGTATGAAATTCACGCCGACTAGAGACACCAAAGGAGGGTAATGGTGCGTTGCAAACCTCAGGTCGGGATGTTAGGCCTCTAGCAAAAGTAAGTATACCGACTACCTTACTCTCCGAACCGGAACACGTCATGACGTTATGGCGGCAGGAATAGGTAAGGCGGTGGTACTAATCCGGGCGAGTTGTTGCGAAACTCTACCACCTAGTCAGATGTCTCGGTGTTAGTGACGGTAAGCCTATGCTCGCCTTTTACGAGCTGCCTGGCAAGGAAGGCAGATGGTCTATTCTGCAAAGGAGCCCGGACTAACACGGGGAAAACTTTAAAACGGGAAGAAAATATATTTTAGTCTTGAATTGAATCAAACGCAAAATAAAATATTAATAGTTTGCGTTTTATTAACAAACGTGGATTAGAAATCTTATGCATAAAAAATAATCCCTATTTCCCTTGGTCATCGCATCAAGGATGAACGGATAGACCAATTTTGTTAATTATTGTTTTGTTGTGTTCTGTGTATCGTCTCACCTACTAATATCTTAAACATCTATAAAAAAGCAACACAAATGGTCTTCTAACTCCGCTAAGAAAATTATACTATGCTCATGCTATACATATTTGTTACAAAACTTATAAACGGAAATACTTAAATAGATAACGGAATAAATTCGCAGATGGTAGGTGGAGTTAGACATATAAGTTAACCCCTCGGCCAACGCAAGGAGGCGATTAAAATGTCATAGTCGATGGCGTCGTGTAATTGCTCCTTAATATAACTTAGATAAATAACTCGACAGTCGCCTTTCGACAGCGTGTGCACTGCAACAACATCACAAACTTATACCTAATTATTTTTGAGATTTTGAAACAAACCTTATTTTCCTTCTTTAAATAATTTATTGTTTAGATATTAGTAACTAAATGTTAATAATTCGCTAGTATTTTGTTTAAGAGTACCTGAAATCACATATCCGATTCCAATTTCAAATCGAAATGACATCGAGTTTCATGAGTAACCCTACTGATCTTATAACACTTTGGTACCCAAAGGGGTCAAATATCTACATTGCTTACTATACCACCGCAGGCCAATTTGTAGACCAGACATAATTGTCTCTCCACTGAACAATCATTTTCTAAATTCTAAGCAATTTATTAAAACAACGTTTGATTGTGGCACTTGAGAGTAATCCCAGGTCTAATTACACCGTTCATCGCACTTTCTGATATGTTTTTGATTGACTTAAACTGCGTAATTGTCGTTCATTTGCCGTCTATATAATAAGTACCAGTTGGATTAATTGTGATTGCAAGCAATCAAAAACGAAAAACCGGATTTAGCACGACGTAATATAAATGGTCTATAAAGGGGTTCCACACGGATTAAAACCGCTTCGTTGGTCGAGTGGCTAGCGTTCACGCCTAGCTACATCGATCGACCACAAGGCTCGGGTTCGATTCCCGACGGGGGCAGGCATTTGTGTAATGAACATTTAGGTGTCTGCATTTCCGGGTCTGGGTGTTTCTTAAATTTATTCATGTATCTATTCAAGTAAGTTTTAGTCTGTTAATAAATGTTTTCTTTTTTGTTTTTTCTTTCAAACGGCTGTATCTTTTGATTAAGTGGGCTTAGAAATTTGATATTTCCAAGGGACAGTAGACCTGAGTGTTGGATATAAATTTCAGCTTCCACGCGATCCCGAATTAAAGAGTCTTGACAGGCGGACGGACGGACAGCAAAGTTATCATATAAGGGTCCCCTTTTCGAGTTACAGAACCCTGAGAACAGAAAAAAAATCGGACAGGATACACCTGGACTCGAATTCTCTTACTATCAGGAGAGCCATGTATGTGTTCGTCGTTCATCACAAATAAAACAAGCAGGCAAATTCTAAGAAGACACAGACATGGATAAGACTTGACTAATGGGATCCAACTTAGCCCAAGACCAGTGTTTTCCCAACATTGTTCCGTCAGAGTCCGGTAATTTTCAAGCTGCCCCTTCGTGACCCACCTGGCACTTTTAAGCACAAACTGCATCAATTATTTTACTTACATTTTTTTATTAAGAAGTTCGTCGAACTTTGAATCAAGCTGCAAAAAACCCGTTTAAACTGCCCGAGCGGAATATCTATGACTGACGGAGATACGGCACGGTGAGATGTAATGCAAGAGTTTGCAACTTTCTTGTCTTTGTCGATCGTTATCGAACGTTGTGACCCGGTATTGAATTTGAATGGCCCGGTACAGGGTCGCGACCCGGCATTTGGGAAACACTGCACTAGACCAATGTGGCAACTATTCGAGCAATCCAGTTACATTCTTAGACAATAACAAAGACTGACTCATTATCAGAACAATAGACGATCCATCCAAATGCGGACACATTTACAACGCATCACTTATTTATCGATTGTTATTAATTGCGTTTTAACATAAATGAATAATAACAAACAATTTTTATATGAGAAGACAGTATACAAGCAAAGACAATTACTGATGAGACTCCACTCATGTAATAGGTGCATCGATATCTTCAGGACAGGATTTTCGGCTATTATTCAAGTCTACGGAGATGCGCTTCAAGACCGGAACTTTTTTCACTATGGCGACAAGAATAGGTAAGGCGGTATTTTCCTATACAGGCGGTTGTTAATAAGCCATTTAACCTATGCTTAGCTCTTACGAACTGCCTGTCAGAGAAGGAAATAACCTATTATACTCAGCGGAGCCAGATCCACACGAGAGTATTTGTAGGGTAATAACTAATAAGAGATCAGTGCTATATGTTTTTCTTTTATTTAGGCTTCAAAATTTCTTTCTTTCAAGTCCACGGGTCCTGTTCTGCAGGTCCAGATTTCCAGAACGAAAAAGTTGGAACCAAAAACGCACTGTTCTTTTTTTGCGACATTGCCACCATACACATCATCAGCCCTTCGAGCCGTTTCCGCAGCAATGGTGGTAAGTAACGAAACATTTCAAGTTTTCCATTTCATAAATTGAGCGACGCAAACAAAAAAATAATAATGGTGGTTTGCGAAACAAGACTACATATGGAGATAGCTGTATAAATTTGAATTTGGAACTCCTAACCAAAGAGAAGAAATTTGTGGTTGAAGTGGCCAGTACGACAAAACGCCAATTTCATATTTAAGAACCTAATGAGTTTTGGCGCCACCGTGAATGACAGTGGTCGTAATTTTTTCATTATTATTAAATTTCGTGTTTATATTGGGTGAAATTGGATAATTTAGGTGGGAATTAAATTAATTTTGTTTAGTGAAAGTGCGCAAATGAAATAATCATGAAGAAATTATTGTGTCTCGTCTATTTCCTCGCTGTCGTCAAATCTCACTAGATGAGCTTGAGTAACGAAACCACCGCTTTACTCAAGACTCTGACCTGACATGACTTTTACATAGTGATTAATGACTGTATATCGTATAAGAATTAACTAACTTGAAACTGGCAAAGTAGTCGTGAAAAACGAACTAAAGCCATATTTATAAAAGAAGAAGAAGGACCAAATGTATATATACTAATACGTGATGCCAAAACTTTGAACCCCTTTTTATGAAATTTGGCACACTTATAGTTTCTGTGTAGGAGAAGCGCAGAACGTTAATATTTTTCAATAATAATGCTTATAAAGTACATTAAATAAATAAATAAAACATTACCCACACTACCATGCATTTGAAACACAAACAAATTGATGATAACTATAAAATATCACAGATGGAGCACAAACTACATTCATAAAGTTTGGAAAACAAGTAGTTGGTTTTGATAAATGAAGATTACGTTCTTATCAAAAAAAAAATATTGTTACGACTTTGAGTACCTATATCTCGAAAACGAAGCGTCGTACAGCAAAACCCCAAAAACGCATAAGTAGGTATTAGGTCTACTATCGAACAGTGAAGAAAGTTCTCGAAAAGTCGTTGATAAGAGAACAACGTTTTCTGGAACATTCGCGGTCCGCGGCGAGTAGTACCTATACACAGCGCGCATTGTTTACGTATAGCGCCGCAGGTAATAAATCATGTCCTTGACGTAATCACCCGAAGATTCGGGAAGCGTCTATTGTGTTAGATTGTATGAGAAGTTTCTCGAACCATGGGCATAGCAGTATATAAGGAGGCATCGAGCCGCGACCCGCCAGTTCAATTTCGGAAGCGAAATCGAAGCGATCTCTACTAAGCGACAAGGAAGAATTATTTCGGCGAATACAGCGAGGACATTGGACCAGTGATTTTACTTAGCGATTCGGATTCTGTTAAGAGGATTTTTGTGGAAGCTTTCAATAAACGTCTTCTACGTTACAAACGGCATTTTATTACCCATAGCTCGTAACAATATTATGGTCGAATTTCGATGGGCGACCACTAGTACGAATTAATATCAGAATATCAAAACATTTTCAAGAGCTTTCGCATTTATATCATTGGAATTAGGATGGACACTGTTATGCGGTCGTACTGGAGCACGTAATTAGCGCATCCGAAAATACATTCAACCGTAGTTATTGTCAACAAGAGATCGCATTCCAACTTAATAGAATTTCGCAGAAACGCTGCACCTTTGTGTGTATATAATCATTTTACAACTAGCATTGCCCGCAATTTAGTTCGCATAGAATTTAACAAAAAGTTACCTAGTTTATTTAGATATTTTTCTAAAATATAATTGGCAGAAGTAAGTCCTTGTTACATCAGCTACCTGTCAATCAAAATCCAGTCCACATTGGTCTATCCGTTTCAGAGATTAGCCAGCAGAAACAGACAGACAAAAATGGTTAAAATTTTATTTTACTATATTCAACATGTACATAGATAGTAAAAAGCGGTTATTTATTACAGACACTTCAATTTCATTTATTTGTATAGCTATACAGACTTGACGAGGTCACGTGGTCCGAAACAGTTTTTGCACCATTGGAGGCCATACAAAATGTACGTTTTTAATATTGATTTTCAACATGGAGCGTCTGCAAAAATAGTTAATAAATAATTGGATGTTATATTACGAAGTTACATACATGTCTTTTGATTTCCAATAGCTACTTACATTGAAAATTGCGTTTTAACAAAAATATGTAAAAACCGCGAAATCCTGTACCTCTATACTACATTATAGTATGTATTCATAGGAAATGACTTTGACTAAATTTTTGAGTGAATGACAGATGTTAATAAAAAATGTGTGTGTGTGTGTGAGTGTGTGTGTCAATACACAATGCTCTATATCTTCAAGATTCTGGCTGGAACATAATATAACAGTCGGCGAAAAAATAATCACGAAGAACGCAGAATGAAATTCGGCGATGTATGTTACATTTGTTTTTGTGAAGTGCAACTAGAAATCAATAAGTGTAACAGGGAAATGTGACAACAAAATCTTGCTTACGTCGATAAATAATTCTCACTTCAATTATTTAAGGTGCAGGGCTATCGAGGTCCTCAAACCACTGGTGTCTAGAACTAAAGTGCAGAAGAACTTTAACATTTTTGATTATTAAATTATTTACTTTTAATTATTTTTTTTTTTAATAATACGCGAAGATTTAAGTTTAAAATCATAGGAAGAACTTTTTTAACCACAAAGCCCAATTCTTAACCGCGCGTGACAATGACTAACTCTGCCCAGCATCACTTGACTTAATTTACCGATACCATCACTAATGAATTAGCGTTGTCGTCCATCTGCACTGACAAAAACAGCACCGCCAATACGAATACCCTATGGAGATGGAACCGTCGAGATAATGGTGACGGACGTATTGGTAACAGGTCGACGTCTGTCAACTTCTTGTTGCTCTGACGTTGGTTAAAGTTTTAACAAAAAAAAGGTTCAAGTGCGAATTGTCACCTCTTCATATTCTATATATTTCGATGGTCAGTGTTTGTTGAATTTCTATTGTAATTTGAGTAACATTCCATTATAATTTGACACTAGTATTTTTCCTCAAATATATTTTAAAGAATAGCGCATACTTGGACAAGACCGACCTCACCACGCTCCGTCCTATCAAAAGTATGCTCTATCCCTAATTGCTTGTTTTATAAGCCAACTGTAAAATGTGACGTAACCCACTGCTTATCCAATAATTATGTAATTTAATGGTATGAGTAGAAAATAAGAGATGACGGTTAATGTTTAAGTACCTATGACTAATTAAGCTGTAGGGTCTGCTAAGCATATTACCTTGTGACAGTCGTGAGGTTATGTTACTGTCTGGAAGAAGGTTCATATTAAGAAAAAAAAACAGAACTGAATTTTTTTCCAGATGCAAATTGCTAGTAATGTCAAACGGTACAAATTTCGACGGATAGGCTAGTCCCATTTTTATATGGATACTTCGGGTTACGAACGTCACAAAAATGAAATACATCAGTTCGTTGTTCTTCTGTCTTGTTAAGGAAGTAATCAAACGTCTTTTCAAAAGAACATCAACTGTCTCTAAAGCCGGTTCCAGACAGTTGTAAATATGCCTTCCACCAAAGGTAAGACAGTAAGAAATTTTGTTAATGCAGACGGATGCAAACCAATGTTTACAGCCAGTGTTTAAAACTGTAAAAAGACAAAATTCGTGGTTCCACTACCGGTATATAAGTTTGACTCTCATGCCAACAGTTGTTTTAATGCAGCTTTTAATTACCGTTCACCACTCGAATGAACTAATGTCAGAAATAAAGTATCCATAAAAGAGGAATCTGAACAAATATTGTTTGTATTTTATGGCAGTGTAATGAAACAGATCAAGTTTTAATTATCGGACCGCCTCGTTGACCTACTTATGGCAGAGTGACGAAACGTTTTGAAGACGCTTGTAGACGTTCAGGGCCGATGCACCTACCATATACACAAACCAGAAACTTCTTTAGATTTGCATTCTTCTGAACTGTCGCTTACCTGAAACAAAACAAAAAATCTTATTGTAAAACCAATAAAACACTAAATTTAGGTTAAGGGAAATTGGGGTTTTCCAATTTTCTAATAAAAAAAAATGTTGCTCGGGATTGGAAATGTGCCCGGTTTGCGATAGGCTTGCCACCTATTAAAATGTGGAACATAGTATCTTCGGCTAGTCGTGGGTGCCCTGGTTGTGCCTCTGCCTATCTCTTCGGGAATATGGGCGTGAAGATACTACTATTTTATTTTATGTTAATAATAGTGTTTGAGGAAAAGAGGATGACCTGTAAGGGGGCTACATAAAATTACTGGTCACCTGATTTAATGTTTTTTTTTATGATAATGGAAGGCAAACAAGCAGACGGATTTCCTGATGGTAAGAGATTCACGCCGCCTAGAGACACCAAAGGCGGTAATGGTGCGTTGCCAACCTGAGGTCGGAATGTTAGGCCTTGAGAAAAAGGAACTTTAGTGAAAGTAATTTTTTCCATACAAACTGAACGGGCAGAACGAAGGTCGCGGGAACAGCTAGTATGTAGCTAAATTCTCAATCTGAAGATTCTGACAACTAATTCATCTGATCGTGACAAAAAACAAAGACAAAAAACATTCGTTTGCCTCTACCAAACTGCACCAGCTTGAATATCTTCAGTGGTTCCCTACCTTCTATCAAAAGCAGTTTTAAAAAATTGTTTTTTTAGATGATAATATTAAAATATTACTTAGGATTAGGAACGGTTGTTATTTATTAATTTAGCATGTTGTGTTTACATCCAGAAATCAGCTTAGAAAATGTTTTTTTTCATAAGGATTAATTTAATATGTTTTATATAAGTTGTACCTCCGTTTTGTAGACCTAATAAACAAAAAAAAAAGCTGCAGTAAACTTAAAATTTTTGAAGTGATTAATTTATGAAATGATTTTGAGTGATAAGTGACTTATTTATCGCCGTACGAGAGAAATTTGCCGTGATATTTAACTGTTAAAGTAATTGACCTCGTTTTACACTCCCCAAAAGAACACTGTATGTTATCGCTGAATTTCATACTGCGTTCTTCGTGATTTTTGTTTTGCTTGCGAAATACATACTTGAAAGGGTTTTTTATGTACGCTACATGAAAAACGCTATAAAGAAGTTTCACTTCTTACGTGTGTAACAACTCACATTTTTTTATCTATTACATTTTAAAATGTTTATAGATCCGTCAGTGTGATACTAAATTAAAATGAATGAAGCCAGTTGAAACCCCTTAACATTTGGCACTCAAAAGAGATGAACACCCACGAACTCAATTAGTTGACTTTCTCCGGAGGTTCGAAAACAATGCGCTTTCAGCTACCCGCATTCAGGCCTTCAGTTACCATTAGCATAGAGTCTGCTCATTTCTTGCTTGACTACCTTTCTGTTTGCAACAACCATTTTTAGTCTAATTAAAATGCAGGTAAAAAAATATTCAAACTCAAGTTACTCAAATCTTGACTTTTTTTTCCTTCATCAGTAAGACAATATATACACAAAATCGGCTAAATGCATACTAAAATGTTGTCAAATCGAGGCAGGCATGTTTGTGTGCGAAGTTCCAAAAAAGTTAATGGTACGTTGCCAAAACCAAGGCAAGCAAGTTTGTGTGCAAAAGTTTGCCGGCTTGCACGAAACACATCAATAGCTAGTATGTAATACAGTGTCACGACTCCGAGTAACAGGATTCTAGAAACAGGATTCTCAAATCTAGATGAATGTTTAATTATAACATTTATACGATAGTAAAAAAACTATATCTCTTGAACTGCAAAATATATTTCTTTCTAGTTATATAGCAATAAGCTGAACTATAACTTGAAGTGCATAAATTTTGTCGTGCGTGCAATCTACGGTAAAATATACTCCGTTGACCGCCCACAGTACTTCACAATACATTAAGTCAAAGATCAATATTTTCAATGAACGCCATTAAAACTCACACATCACATTTATGCTCACAAAAGGACTTAAATACTTTTTTAAATATAGAGAAAATAATCACGATGCAAGCTCAGGTAATATATTTAAATATTAATAATTAATTATTAAAATTGTATTTAAAACTACAACATGCATCTTTTCAAAATAATTAATAGCGCTACCATGGCTTGATCGATTTCACCGACTTCAAAATTTGTGTCAAATTACTTTACTTAGCTTTTCTGTCATTACAAACTCATAAATTTCGGTTGATTCGGTTATGCAGAAAAAATGAAAGGAAAGATTGACTAAAATTTTATACAATGCGAATGTGGATGAATGTAGGTACCCGGGGAGATCTAGGTTTACATTCGATGGTCAAATTGATTGGGTTTTAAACAATGGTGATGACAAAAGTCTCCGAAACTAGCGTGTTTGTGTGAAAAGAGTTACAAATGCGAAGAAAGCTAGGCAAGTCTGCGAGGATTATGTCATTAGGCACCCGATTCTGTCTGCCTAACTTGTAAAGGACTTGGAATGACGATACGTGTGTATGTTTGTGTGCACATAATAAGAAGGTCTAAACATCGATATTTCAAAAGATGCCATTGACAAATACTGCAACCTGGTTTCAGTGTGTTTGCTCTATGGTGTCTAGAGATCCTAAAAACGTGAATCCATCAATATGTCAACCAAAGTTTACAACTAACGTTTATAGCCGTCTAGAACGTTTTTAATCTAACTGCCTACATAAAAAAGCATTAAATATGTTTCTACAAAAAGTTTTTAGACAAAGAAGGTCTTAGTTTTTAGAAATTGGATTCTGACTTTTCTTTTGCAACTATTCTATCAAAATTAGCAAAGCTTAGCAAGAAAACACTCAGCCGGTTTATATTAGATTCGATTCCAAAGTTTTAATTTGGACATAGTTTGTCTTCCTACAAAAAAAATACAATTTGAACACACTGTCTAAATTGATATCCAACAAATAAAATGCAACACGTGGATGATGTGGCGGCATGTTATTGAATGAGATTATTCAGTTATACCATAATGTGTCTATATTTTTATTGCAAAGACTGAGTGTATCCGAATGAGTGAAGAAAGATGAGAGAAATTGCTTAACTTCATTTGGTTTTTGCTCAATAGTGAAAGATTATAGGATTTTAAACTTAAATCGTCGCGAATTAATAACATTTTTAATTATTTATACGGGATACTCACGATCTCTTTTTATTTTATTTGTCGATATTTCGGCCTAGTTGCATAGGCCGTGGTCACGACGGGACTGCGGCGGCGAGCTGTAACTTTTGACAGGAGGATCGTGAGTGTCCCGTATAAATAATTAAAAAAGTGAAAGATTAATTATTACTTTTACTAACACTGAGAAGAGTCAATCAAAGATCCTCGGCGTGGTGTGACTGTTGAGTGCAGTTGTATTATTTTTTGGAGAGTTAGTGCTCTGTGTGGGAGAGTGAGTGAGAGAGATTTTTTATGGCAAAGGACGGAGAAAAAGCACACGGCAACACGGCTCCTGATGGTTAGGGATTACCGCAGCTTCATAGATGTAGGTGCATCGCTGTCTTGTGGCCAGGTTTTTAAGCCAATTGTGCAGGTCCACCTTTTTCCTTTAGTCCGGAACATGACATTGCCATTATAGCGGCAGGAGCAGGTAAGATGGTGGATCTTTAACTGGACAAAATGCTGTACAGCACCCTACCATCAATGGTATTTTTAGTAATGACCCTTTTCGCGTTTGCTCGCCTCTTACGAACTGCCAGGCAGGACGGCAGATGGTCTATTCTACAAAGAGGACCTGGACCAACACGGAGAAACAATAGGATTAGGAAAATATTTTACATAGATCATATACAAATGCGTTTAAGAAATGAGTACGCTCTCTTCTTCAACGTTCCTAAGTCTCTGAGAGGATTCCGCGAAAGAATCTCAGCGGGCATGACTTTTTTCTTTTATAGAGCAGCGTAACTCTATTGAGGCGTTGCAGGCGATAAAGGTCAATTAGCCATTAGGGTAATTGTCGGGTATATAGGCCAACGTGGGCGGCAAGCCACGATGCGGCATCGACCTACCAGGGTTGCCTATAGACAACAATCTATTATTTTAAATAATTGTCAAGCGTAGTTAAATTGCAAAAAACCGACTCCGAATTCAATAATGGTGTCCCCACTCTTCTGCATACACAAAAATTGAATATTTTCGTAGATTTCTCTGGAACTTCGTCATCAGATCCAGACTTGGTGATAATGGGACAACCTCAGAAGTTTGCTCTTTCAAATAAAAAATGTTTTTTAACTTGGTTCATAAATTAGGGACAAATTGATTAACATGCATAAAAAGAATAGAAGAGTCGAACATTTAATCTTCTCCTTCTTTCAAGCCGATTAAACACAACAAGGTGTAATGATTAGAAGAAATACACGCCCTCCTATTGATGGTACCTATTGCGGTATTAACAGTCTGAATCTTGCATATGAATGAAGTCACGTAGAAAAAAAGCTAGCCTACCCATCCGAACAAATATTTGCAGGACTCCATTACCTAACCTATCTCACTGTACTATTAAATAATCCAGCAATCTTATTTGTGAAATATGAAAATGGCAAGATTCAGCGTTGTGGTCACAGGAATAAAATAAGTAGTACCAGTCCGAGTTATTCCTAGCAAAACTCAACCACCTAATCTATCACGGTTAAAAATATACCAGTTATCCTCTTCACTGCTATTTGGCTGATGATCCTTTAACATATTAAATTTATTTATGTATATGTATTAGAATCGTTGACTAACACCCATAACACAAGTATATAATTTTCTTACTTTGATGTTAGATTCAATTTGAGTAACTTGTCCAGAGATAATTATTTATATCCATTTTAAGAGCACGTAATCAAAATGGGCAAGTAAAGTAAATATTTGTGTTTAACCGGATCCAAAATGGAGGAGGTTATTAATTTGACTGTCTGTTTGTTACGCTATTACTCATCCGCAAGGTAGGTCGTGATGTAGAAGGGGTCCCATATAAATTGTAAAAAAAATTTCGTAAGGTGGCAGCCCTGCCCTCCTCGTACGTAACAAATTATAACCGAATAAGTAGTTCATTGAGGGGAAGAGGCGGTGCACGTAATCCACCGCTCGCAATGGCTGCTTATCTGGCGCAGGCGATCTATGGAAGTATGCATGCGTTCACTTCTAATTAATCTCCAAGTTAATCTAATCACGATGTGCCAGATTAGAACGCGGAAGATCTGTGCCCCTTAATTTGCATTTTTCCGAAGAAATACACTAAGCTGTTGTTTTGGCTATTGCTATTCAAGCTGTATCGGTCTCTGGTCTCATGAAGTCATGTCACACAAACCCACATGTTTTTTACAGCATTTCAAGGCAAAGAAATAGACAGATTAACAGATGGCAAGAAAAAATATGCTGCGTGGGGTAATGGCGTGTTGCCAACAACAGGTTAAAGCTTTTCGCTTCAGTAGCTTAAAGCTTTTCCCCAAAATTGGAATACGACACTATGCTTATGAGCATCGATGAAATTTAGTGCCTATTGAATTTGATTGTATTTATTCAGTGCCTATCGAGTTTTTGCAAAAGTATTTTATCTATAGAACCTAGCTTCATAGCAACAACACCATAGATTCAGTCCTTTTTCCAATCATAAATTTATTCTTCCAAACGCCACTATGGTTATTCTGCAACCTCCATTGAGATAAATGCAAAGCAAAGCATTAGTCTAAACGATGGCAGGCGAGGTTAATAACTTAAACTGAGGGGTAGACATTAGTCAGTACTGATATCTAATTCACAGGTGCGTTTAACTAATCGGTCACAACATCCGACAGTTTATAACCGAAACAAAAGCCTGCAACGCGGGCCGTGCCGGTGCAATTAGGCAAAGCAATTTGCAGGATGGAGAAAGGAGTGTCTGTGATCACTAATTAGGTAATTACGGTGATGGGGTTCGCTTTCTCGTGGAGAAAGTGCAGCTGTCAGGGTTGATTGCTATCTACAAGCTGCGTACATAGACAGCGAAAACGATTAGATTCAACGTAAGATAAAGATGTTTATGCTTTTGTGGGACCATACTGATGTCGTGGATTTTGAAGCAATGTAAATGGTTGTATGAAACTTTGAGATTCAATCTCGACATCTGTTCTGTGGCTGAGATATAGTTGGAAGAACTTGAACTTATTTATTTATTAAATACTTTATTCTACACTAACTGTTGCACGTGACTTCCTACATACGTTGAAGTGACTTAAAAAAGTATCTTCACGCCCATATCCCCAAAGAAATAGGAAGAGGCACAACCAGGGCACCCACGACTAGCTAAAGAGACTAAGTCCCACAATGTGATAGGTTGCAAGCCTAGCGCCAACTGGTCACATATCCAATCCCGGGCAACTTTATTTTTATAACAAAACTAGCTGTCCCGGCGAACTTCGTTCCACCCGTTCAGTTTGTGTTGAAAAAACTAAAATGTTGTTTTTCCTAGTTTCCGAGAAGTTTTTTTTCCTTATTCTTATCTTTTAAACCTTCCCTGGACTTGAACGAATAGTTCAAAACCAGAATTGGCCAAATCCTGTCTAGCCGTTCTCGAGTTTTAGCGAGACTAACGAACAGCAATTGATTTTAATTTATATAGAAGATTAAATATACACATTTTCTTATTATTTTCTTGCCCGACCCGGGTATCGAAGCCGGGACCTCAAATAGTCAAAACTGAAACATAAATTTATTAACGGGATAAAATAAAACAACAACCGAAACGCACATCGCATAAATGGGTCAAGAAAACTCCGACCCCTTTTCAATTACAAAAGGCATTAGCGAGGGGAGGGTGTCAATTACACCCGTTTTTGGTTTCTTTGTTTATCTTTGGCTGCCTACGCCTACAAGTATTAACATCTTTACTATTCTTTGGGAACCTCTTGAGATGTTGAGTCAAAAACTATCCTATCTTTTGAGTTGGGTTAATTTATAGTTAGTTACGGCATCTAGTAAAAATCGATTACGTAGTATAACTACTTCTAATACCTTAATAAAATTCTATTCTTACACTTAATTCGATTACAATGTCACATAAATCACTAGTAAACTAGTTACACAAATTTTTGTGTTTATATTCTAAGGGCGTGTTCTCCTTAGCGAGTTGCATTGTTGCTGCGTCGCTTTCCATATACAGGGTAACTTTATTAATAACTTTAATTGACTTAGATGGTAATGTATTTTAAGTATTATTGCCAAATTGTAATATTTATTTTTAAAAACATTAATTTAAGACACTCCGCAAAAATACTATACTTGTTGGCACGCTAATTCGTATCTAGTTGTCGAGTCATGACGTCACTAGCTTGCGAATGCGACTGCGGTCGGCGGGAACCAGTTTTATGCTTTGTTTACATTGTAACCATGCATATTGAATTTTAAGTCGGACAAAAATTGTTTTTTTTAGTTTTTCCATAGATCGCAAGTGTTAAGGATTCCGAATCGTTTCTCAAAATTTGGCTGGTTCCTTAAAAGTAACCCTGTATATCTTATCCACAGTTTCGTTGCAACGACACGCCGCAACAAACCAATGGGGCCTCACCCTAACAGTATCTTTGAATACAATCGACAAAACTAAATTACTAAGATCTCCTCTGTGGTCTAGCAGTTCAGTCGTTGGACTTGACTGTATGAGATCGCGGGTTCGAAACCCGGTCGGGCAATAAAAAGAAAAAATAAAAAAATGTTGCTAGGGATAGGATATGTGGCCAGTCAGCGATAGGTTTGCCACCTATCACATTGTGGAACTTAGTATCTTCGGCTAGTCGTGGGTGCCCTGGTTGTGCCTCTGCATACCTCTTCAGAGATATGGGCGTGAAGATACCAAATAATGGCTATGTCGCACAATATCTTGTTCAACCACTTTCCCCAGTAATCCAACTCCACTGAATCCCGTCACCGATCCGTCCTATATATACATACAAATAAAAAAAAACAATATGTACGTAATCCATATATTTCTATTGTAATCTATACTAAACGCAATAGAATGCTAAATCTTAGCTGTAAACAACTTGTTAAAAGTTAGCCTTATAATATATCATACTAAAAACTTCGGAAAGATAAAAATCTCTTTAAAGAGAGCGGTTGGCTGCATTTATGACCGAATTGTCCTTCGCTCTGGTTCGCTTTGAAAATAGACCAGTAGTTTATACTTTATAAGCCATGCAGCTTGTAAAAAATCCGAATTTATATACTATAAATTGCCAGTTTTGCATGTTATGGTCCCGATTCATGAGAGTCGTCGCAGGCTCTCATAAATCCTACTAAAATTATAAACGGGAGTGAGAGTGAGTGTGAGAATTTCACACACTTTCACACAAAAACAGGAATATAGTTTATACATAGAATAACACATACGCTACAAGGGTAAATAATATACCATAGTACGCGAGCTGCGAGCGGAAGCTAGTCGGTAATAATATTCAAACAAGATTCTAAGTTCATCAACCAAATCCCGCAATTGGGAACGCACTAATAAACTGTAATTTTTAAGTCGACATCATCTGCTGGGACAGGTTAATTAAGCTGCTACAGAAAATGCCAATAATAACAATAGGCAGGATTAAGGATATTGATTACTCGCTGCCTTTGGTAATAAAAAAAATATTTGTTTAGTTATAGAATATTTGAATTTATTTAATTAAATAAAGTTACATTTTAGATTATAATTATCGCTCGTATTTAATATTATCGCCAATATTACTTTTAATACGTCCAAGACTATTTCCACATACTTTCATGATGATTAGGTAAGTAGAACCATCGTAATTTTTAGGGTCGGTATTACGTACTCGTATGTATTTCTTACGGTCAGGAATTGTAACAGCTCCTTTGCTTTACGCACTACGCAGATGTGGTGTTGTTGGTCCGGGCTCCTTTGCAGAATAGACCATCTGCCTTCCTGCCAGGCAGCTCGTAAAAGGCGAGCATAGGCTTACCGTCACTAAAACCGTGACATCTGACTAGGTGGTAGAGTTTCACAGCGACTCACCCGGATTGGTACCACCGCCTTACCCATTCCTGCCGCCATAACGTCCTGACGTGTTCCGGTTTGGAGGGTAATGTAGCCGATAAACTAACTTTTGCTCAAGGCCTAACATCTCGGCCTCAGGTTGACAACGCACCATTACCACCTTTGGTGTCTCTAGGCGACGTGAATTTCTTACCATCAGGAAATCCGTCTGCTTGTTTGCCTTCCAAATCATAAAAAAAAAAGCAAAAAAATTTTTGATCCTCGCCTTGATGTTAAGTGTTAAAGTGTTAAGTCGAAGCAGGGTCAAAAGTCATCGTGTCTATATAAAAAAATAATTAACGCCCTCTCAAAAGAATGCGTCAAGAATTCATCCACATACAATTATATTTATACACGGATAAAACCAGAGCCAAGGTCAACACTAGGCCAAGGTCAATCAGCACAGTTTACAAACCAGAAACACGTCATAAACTTGACTGACTCATAAACTGGTAATCACCTGGCATTGTCTTCGTTCACGCTTCTATGTTTCAAAAGGTTCAAAACAAGTTGATAAGAAACAATTGATACAAATGAAAATATGAAACACTTCCACAGCTAAACGACTGACAGAAGTCTGATGAAATTTTAAATTCAGTCATGCAGAGCAACTTAAGACTATATATTGGACATAATATTATATTATATTCCTATTTGGGGGAATTCTGTAGAATTAACTAGACTCTTTAGAGTTCAGAAGAAGTGTATACGTGCTATATGTAGTGTCAATCAATTACATTCA